>JAVFBZ010148007.1:0-12302 GCA_032466195.1 Katharina tunicata | reverse complement strand
TGTGGTTATTTTGGAAAAGTTAAAGATTTACAATATCTTTGGTTATTTTGGAAAAGTTAAAGAGTTACAATATATGTTGTTATCTTGGAAAAGTAAGAGAGTTACAATATCTGTGGTTATTTTGGAAAAGTTAAAGATTTACAATATCTTTGGTTATTTTGGAAAAGTTAAAGAGTTACAATATATGTGGTTATCTTAGAAAAGTTAAAGAGTTACAATATATGTGTTCATCTTGGAAATGTTAAAAAGTTACAATATCTATGGTTATTTTGGAAAAGTTAAAAAGAAAATAAATCTGTGGTTATTTTGGAAAAGTTTAAGAGTAGCAATATCTGTTGTCGTCTTGAAAAAGTAAAAGAGTTACAATATCTGTTATCTTGGAAAAGTTAAAAAGTTATAATATCTGTGGTTATTTTGGAAAAGTTAAAAGTTACAATATCTGTGGTTATCTTGGAAAAGTAAGAGTTTTAATATCTATGGTTGTCTTAGAAATGTTAAAAAGTTACAATATCTGTGGTTATTTTTGAAAAGTTCAAGAGTTACAATAACTATAGTTATCTTGGAAAAGTAAGAGATATAATATCTATGGTTATCTTGGAAAAGTTAAAGAGTTACAATATATGTGG
Organism: Katharina tunicata; assembly: GCA_032466195.1. Taxonomy (NCBI): domain Eukaryota; kingdom Metazoa; phylum Mollusca; class Polyplacophora; order Chitonida; family Mopaliidae; genus Katharina; species Katharina tunicata. The sequence continues at coordinate 11,676 of JAVFBZ010148007.1, read as the reverse complement.
TTATTTTTGAAAAGCTAAAGATTTACAATATCTGTGGTTATTTTGGAAAAGTAAAAGAGTTGTAATATCAGTGGTTATCTTGGAAAAGTAAGACAGGTATAATATCTGTGATTATCTTGGAAAAGTTAAAAAGTTAAAATAACTGTGGTTATTTTGGAAAAATTAAAGAGTTACAATATCTGTTATCTTGAAAAAGGACAAGTTAAAGAGTTACAATATCTGTTGTTATCTTGGAAAAGTTAAGGAGTTTCAATATCTGTGGTTATTTTGGAAAAGTTAAAGAGTTACAATATCTATGGTTATCTTGTCTTAGAGAGCATCAACCTACAAGAACACCAACCAACATTTGTTTCACTTGTGATCCTGTCTTTAGCAAGAGGGGATTGAGTAGTGTAGAAATGGTTACCTTTGGCACAACTGGCACAGCAAACACCCTCATCATGTTTTTCTTCCAGACAGTACGGGGATATAGGGGCACACGATTGTGCTATACAGATAAATTGAGCATTTTCCCCTTCCACCGGCTGACAGGTACAAGTTTCACAGGATGAACGCTTAAAGGTAGTTTCTAATGGGACTTTTTTGCCCTCGGAATTCAAACAGTTGTCAGGGGTAGCTGAGGCTGTAACAGAAAACGGAACATCTTACTTTATTCAAAGAATATAACATTGTTTAAAACAACTTTGGTAAAAGATGTATAAGATTGATATGGGTTAACAGATTTTATTCAAACACTTAAGGACCTGTTTTCATGGGGTAAAAGATCGAATTCAAATAATATAAAATCACACAAGTATTCCTGAAGATCCTTACTACAGAGTTTAAAATGACAAAAAAATGACAGAAACTCCAATTAATCATTTGGATCGATACAATGTAACGATTGGGAAAAAATTGTCTTACGTTGTTCACACTTGACACCGTTTCCTTCAAATCCGGGATGACATTTACAAGTATATCCGTCATCCTTATTGGTACAGTCAGCATCGACATGGCAACTATTATCTCCCTTGCATTCATCAATGTCTGGAAAAACAAAATTTAACAGTTTTTTTCCTTGGCCATTCAGTACTTATTTGTTCAATAAATGTTTTAAGAAGAACTCCAGATTAACATTGCACCCCTAGAATATGGCACCCTGATTTCGAACATCCTTACTTGGTGTGGATCTAAGACGGTTTGATATTTTGGGTTATTAAAGTGTGCCACTGACTTGTAACAAACGATAAAGGACGTCTGACTTACCCACACATTCCCCATCGTCGTTCATCTCATAGAACTTTTGACAAACACATCCCAACTCTCCCTGTTGATCTCTTGCACATGATTGCTTAGGACCATCACACTTAGGCCCATCTTCACACACATTGCCCCCTTCTTCACAACGACACAACTGCGCACAGTCATCTGTTATCCATTCCTCATCAACCTATTACAACACAGGTATTTATTCAAATTATTTCAGACACAAGCTGTCTGTAACGGTTTAGTCAAAGTTCCCCCGTCTTATCAAGCAACAGACATGGGGTCTGTACATGTTTACACCATGTGATTTGTGGATGTTCGATTGATTGATTGATTGATTGATTGATTGATTGATTGATTGGTGTTTATCGCGTGGCTATAGGGTATTTCACTTATATGACAGCAATGTATTCCAATGGTTGACAGCGACTCTCAACACAACCATAAAAAGTGTAGTCACTTTAGTGTTATCGCTGTTGGAAAGTTAATGTTTCTCCAGCCCTGCATGTAAGCATGACAGCATGAATATAATCTGGAAACATACTGTACGCCCTTAAATAGCCAGAGGGCCGTTATAACTTGGTGTTTAATGTTGTACAACAGGAAATGAAATACTAATTCAGTTCAGGTGTATTTTCTGAGCAATTTGACAGAGTGAAATAAGAGGTTAGACTCATTGTCATGATAGCGGGTCATGAGAGACAACAGCCTGAATTCATTCCATGTTAAAAGGAGAATTTATACAGCTAAAGGCTTACCGAGCGGAATTCACCATGGTCATCAACACAGGCCACTGATGAAAGCAGCACACATTTGTCATTCATTAGGATCATGCCATCTTTACACACACAGGCATTCCGGTTCCTCAATGGACACTTTGGATCTCCCTAGAAAAAAAGACATATTAAAATAAGTTGAAATATCAAGATTTAGTATTTTCAACTATGGACCTATTCAGAGTCTCTTTTTTGCTTTTAATATCTCAAGCTGTTATACACTATATTATGTGTACTTATATATATATAAATATGAAAAAACTTAATTAGGAAGAATAAAAAAATACCTTATTTTATAGCTAAGCAATTTTTGGCTCTCACATAAAGTCAACTACACACAAGGCAAAACAACTCGTTTGTTCAAACATGTATATGCCAATGTATATATTTAGCGCGATACTACTAACTCTAAACGATACATTTTTCAGGTCGTGCTTAATGCTTTTTATCGCCCATACTGAATATCTATGTGTGTTACATATTCGCCACATATTTATCTTCACAATATACATGTTAAATGTATTGCCTTTTCTCGAGATGCGCCTATAGGTACGTTATCCAGAGCAACTCGAGATTCAGGTTTATTTAGAAACTTGTCTCTGAGAATTTATCTAGAGATTATTTATCGGCTTTAATTAGTCGCTATCCCTGTGCCAGTGTGAGATTACTCGTTATAAAAATATATATTTAGCGCTGGTCCTGCTTGCCAGGCACCCAAGTATGAATCCTTGAAGAGGCAAGAAAAATTTTCTATCTCTATGTTTAGGAAATTGGGTGGCGGAAACCATCCTCTGAGACAGACAATAAACAAAACAATCCAGAATATTTACAGGACACCATAAAACTTTGATTGATTTTTAACTTTAACTATTGATTTGCAACGTTTCGGTCTGGTGGATAATTCTGTTTCAAGAAATGGAACAAAAATTGTTTTCTTAGAAACTAGACTGAAACGTTTATCAATATACCGAGATGTTGAAAATCTGTCAAAGCTATGTTACGTTACAGCTTCTAAATGCTGCTAAAACAAGCTTAAGAACGTTTGTTTAAATGGGGTTATCAAACAAGGTTATTTCACTCATATGATGGCGTGTCATCCCAATGCCCAACAACCTGCACACAGACAAATGGGCTCCTGATGGCCCTTAGCTCAGGTAAAACCAGGGGTCCGTTTCACAAAGAGATCTTAGCTTAATACGTTGAACGTAACTACAATGACAATTAACACAATGCCTTCAGTACTGGTGACAGGTCGTTATGTTATTTACGTTGAACGTAGCCTACGATCGCTTTGTGAAACTGGCCCCAGGTAACAGGATGCTCCTACCAACCATCCATACATATGAGGTCAGGTTTTTTTGTTTCAGTTTAGCTTTCCCAAGGATTGACATCTTGACTGTAGAATCCCTCATAACACTATAATAACCCAGGGATTTCACACAACAGATATGGTTTGGAGGTAGAAATGAGTTTTTTATTTATTTGATGTTTAAGTTTGTTCTTATGAGCATTTCACTTATATTAAGACTTTGTGTTGCGGGGTATGGCAGAAAACCAGCCAGAAGCCTCATACAAAACTATCTTCTCATCCACTGGAAAAATTCCCTAATACACCCAAGATCCACATGGGGATTCAAACGTATTCTGGATACAACAAATTGAGCCAAGGCGTAGCTAGAAATAATGTAAAAGGTAGTAAAATTATTAATAAAGAGTTGATAGAATCAATATCTTACATTTGGGAACTCTACAGTTGCTGGACAACCAGACACTCCAATTCTATACTCCATGTCAGGGTCCTCACACACAACAGCTGTAAAATATATGACATTCAGAAAATTATATTTGATATCTAATAACCCGAATTCTTGGATCACCTTGTACCTGTAAATTGTAGTATAGTAGCAGCTTAAAGACTAACTTTACTTGGCCTAGACTGACTTTCTTGGCTTCTTCAGGTCTTCAAGACTTTTAATCAGACTATTACATGGTTACTGCAAATACTGTACTTGTAGAATGCCAAATGTCTTCAACGTCAAATCATAATCCAGTAACAGATTAATTCATTTGTTTATTTATTTGATTACTTAACGTCATACTCAAAGATACTTCATTTGTAAGATGTTGTTGCATTGCTGTTGTATACATAGTATAAAAGTGAGAAGTAATCTAGTAAGGTCGCCCTGAGAACTGGATTCTGTCAATAAAACAATTCACCAGTAGGGCCTACAACTCATAATGTACATCCTTCTTTAATAGACCTATCGGTATTAATGATTTCAAACAATTCATCTCACCAATCGTAGACTCATGCAATAATGTTCTATTTACTGTCATTATTAATTATTTCAAACGAAGGCCTTCTAGGCAGAGTGGCCCAGAGCACTCAATTCCACAGTGTCCATGCACCCTTTATTAAGTTCAACCTCTCGCAAGGACTGTATGTGGGTTGTTCTGCCAGCTACTAGCAGAAGCTTGTGGGTTATCAGACTTCTACTCAGTTATCACCCCCTTCGTTTTGATATGGCAGTGGTTTTGAGCAAAAGCAGCAACATTTTTCAGGGGAGATAATTCACTCTCCTGCACATTTTCAAACATGAAGGTTCGCAATAGACAGCCTATAAATGAAAATCATCCTATAACTTATCCAAAGGATCAGTTTCTGGAAACCAAATTAGATGTTCTTTGTTTGAAACTGAACTTACGGCATTTGTATGGTGTTCTCCAATCAACAGAAAGGGGTTCTTCCAAAACATCCTCGCAGCGTTGAATATACTCTTCAAAATTATGACAGAGGACGGCTTGTACATCTTCATCAGGTGTCACACAGTAATCATAGGCACAATTCAGTGCATACTACAAAGTGTAAAGGGGATTCATATTAAAAATAATGTGTATAAAAGCACCAATAATAACGAGATATTATAACCGGAAGAGACGGTTATAAGGTTTCCAAGTTTTTAAAATCTTATTCCTGAGCAATGATTACTATATCATATTGCTTTCATATTTGTTAGTTCAATAAAAAAAAAAGAATTCGCAAAAACAAATGACGGAATATGGAATCGATATAATATCGCCTGGGTGACAATCTGATGCGTCAACCACTAGACTACTTGGACTAACGATGAAAAGGTATTAAAAAATAGAGGAACTCGTGAAGATTTCTCAAAAACTATTAGGTCAAATACAACGTAATAATTTGAAAACAATCACATATATTATAAATATAATAAATACATCTTTAATAGCTTATCATTCCATTTACAAATCTTGATTTTCATAGAAATAGGCCATAAATTAACCGAAATAATGAGGTTTGATTAAAAAAGCATCTGTTACTCAACTTTTTTAATACTTACGTTATTGCTTAAATTTGTTCAAACTTTAGTTGCCTTAAAAGTTGTAATCTACAGTATTAACAACAGACCTCTCTGATAAATCGTTCTCAACTGTTGAGTGTTAAAAGGATTTTTTCAAGCTCTGCACCGTTATTTTGGCGGCCTGTAATTAGCTAGGTAGTTTCATTATGACATCAAATGTTATCATTTAATGTAGACACATACTCCAAGAATAATTCGGCAGATTTGTGGAGAAAAAAATTGGCAGGTTTTAAAACGTATCGAAATTTCGCAACTTCATTTATTGAACTTTTTTTCTTATTTGACACCCCAGACATCTTTATATTGATTATATATTATATCATCTAATATTGATTGGATGTGGAAACTATTGGTGGCGGAAAATAATACATAAACACGACTATTATTCACGTTAAATTCGCAATCGTAAGTCACATGGTTTTATATCACGTGACTGCTGAATATGGCACATTTCGTAACTTTGACCGGAAGTGACGTCATAACCATAAAACTTAGGAAAAATACAATAACATATTCTTATTCTCCATAAAAAAAACTACGTTCAACGATAAACATCAATCATCAGACAATACGGGAAGTCAAAAGTTGTGATATTTTCACATATTTGACCTATCATATCTATGTCATGAATTACGTAATCTTAACAACTTTTTGCAAACTTTTCATCGCTGGGCATGAACTATATGTCTTTTAAATTTGAAAGCTGTGTGTTAAACCGTTAAAGAGTTTTTACCGTTTTTATGAAAGTCTAAAAAATCAAAGTAGCGCAAAAATTACGTCAAAATTTTAAATTATCTTGACGATCGTCAATATTCCGGACAGATTGTGGTCTCATACAACAATCACTTTTTCGCCACGATTTCCAGTTTTTGAGAAAAAAAAAAAAATAATAATAATAATAATAATCATAGCGATTTCAAGTAAACTTGGAAACCTAATAATTTGTCATAACAGAAAATGTCAAGGATTGCTTTGAAATACTTATAATTGGCACATTTATTTTTGTTTAACTATTAAATCTGCACTTGATGTACCATACTTTAACGAAGAGATGAACAGTTATTATGCCCATTATGCTTTATGTCACTGTGATTACAAGAATAAACAATAAAAGAACTATCACTGTTAACTTTGCTTAACAGAGCGAGGTATCTATTTGAAAATGAGGAAATCAAATACATTGTGACTCATTGTTTTGGTTCATTGTTAAACCATCTTCGGGAGTCAAAATGCATTTTATTTCCTTTCTCGGAGTACATAAAGTTAGCTTGCTCTATCAGAATAAACAAGCTATAAAATAACCAGCAGGTCCTCCTCAAGGTCTTATTTGCAAAACAGAAACACATAAATTTGAAACTCAACATTTCTCGAATACTTTTTTAAAGATCTTGGTTTTTCATCAGATAATAATAACAAGAAGCTAAATTTCAAACTAGAAGTTAATCAGTGAATCTTAAACCCTTTAAACAAATTGTTTTGCATACTTTCTTGTGTGCTACAAAACTATTCGAAAAGTGGACCTGTAATTTTTCTAGAGAAACTAAACTTGTGAAATCACTTACTTTTCTTGCTGATCTACCGAATTTCATCGCACAATTGCCAAATATGCCTCGGGTTTCATACAAAACTTTACAGATCTTTAATCCTTCTGCGAAGCGTAGTCTTGTACACAATGACACTGGTTTGACAGCACAACTAAAAGAATAACACAAATAGTTTGATATTGGTCAGTTAAGCGGTTTCAAGTAGCTAAATCTAGTAACTTTGTGCCAAACACAGCATGCAGACAAAATGATTATGGCCTTCAAAGTAATTTATTAAATGATGCAGATTCATGACCCCATTGCAACTCCAACCCTTTGACTGTCACTAACTCATGTACATTGTAAGTAACCTAGCCGAGTAATCAGGACCTGGTAATGCTCTGAAAAATTCACGCACACTTGAATATGACAGTAAAACCTTCCTACTCCATTCAAACAAAATGTATGTCCAGCCGAGAGTTCAAATAAAACTCCAACATGTTTGCGAGTGCCTTGAATCAATACTCGTACTTTCCCAATTTGTGAGAATTGTTTTCACCAGAGCAATTCACATGTTTTTTGGGCAGCAGGTTTACCGTGTCCGGTTTTAATACTGGGCTAGTACATGTAGGTAACCCATTAATTCAAATTAAATACATGTATATGACTCTCAGGGTAATAGGTTTTATTAAATAATTTTATTGACTGATTGAAAAGTGTTTCACACCATGCACCGTGCTAAGCAAAGGCCCAAGGACAAAGGATGGAACCGCCTGCCCTTATCTGGTGAATCAATGTTACAGGAAATAGTTTAAAACAAACTTACATGTGTCATTAAGCATATTGTAATGACCCAACCGTATCATGATTCAGTTTATAAGTAACCCAGGTATTATCGAGTATTTGGCCCTTATGCACCACGATTCAGTTTATAAGTTATCCAGGTATCACCAAGTACTTGTATTTGCCCTAACATATCAGGATTCAGTTTATAAGTAGCCCAGGTGTTACAAGTCTTAGGCCCTAAGTATAACGTACCACGATTCAGTTAATAAATAGGCCAGATATCAAAGCATTTGGCCCTATTAACGTACCAGAATTCAGTTTATAAGTAACCCAGGTATAATCAAGTATTAAACCCTAATGTTGTACCAGATTCAGTTTATAAGTAAGCCAGATATCATGAAGTATTTGGCACTAATGTACCAGGATTCAGTTTATAAGTAAGCCAGATATCATAAAGTATTTGTCCCTAACGTAACAGAATTCAGTTTATAAGTAACCCAGGTATCACCTAATATTTTGCCTTAATAAACCAGGATTCAGTTTATATGAAAGCCAGATATCATAAAGTATTCGGCGCAAACCACACATGTATGAAGTATTTATAGTCCTCAAGGTAGAAGGATTTAGTTTAAAAATTATTGACTATTTGGCCGTCAGGGTAAAAAGATTTGTTCTTTGAGTATAAGTTACTCAAATCATAAAATTTTTGCCCTTAAGTAACTCACATAGCATCATCTGCACTCGGTATTCTCCAACTTTCTCCAAACTTATTGTAAATGATACTTCGCTCATCTTTAGGATCTTTTGTACCTGGGTCGAGCTCACCATCTTTAATTCGAGGATCATTATCTGGATCTCCATCAAAGTTACCACAGAGACCACAGAGCCTATAAAACAATAACAAATATAGTCACACTTTCAACTAGAAAAGAAGCAATCATAGATAGAAAAATAGATAGAAATTTGCATAAATTTGCGGAAAAAAGTTTTACGTTGCACATGTCCATATTGAGAATCAGATATTGTTATGTTAAAGTTCAAAGTCATACGCTTAATTGTAACAGGGATATGGCCTGGGAAAGAAATGTCGGATAGCAAACAGCTAATTTGCATAATTTATGTAGAAATTTGCATAAATTTGCAAAAAAAGTTAAACGTTGCACATCTGCATATGGAGAAGACTGTTGTGTGCTATATAGTAACTGAGCTATGGTCCGGACAAGGTAAGTCCGATGACAGACATCTTGCATAACTTAGGTAGAAATTTGAGCAAATTTTGGGAATATTCAGAATAATGTTGTGTGAAAGTTTCAAAGTCATATATTGAATGGTAACAGAGATATGGCCTGGACAAGATATGTCAGACGGGAAACAGCTAATTTGCATAATTTAGGCATAAATTTGAGGAAAAAAGTTTTACGTTGCACATGTCCATATTGAGAACAATGTTGTGTGAAAGTTTCAAAGTCATACGTTGAATAGTAAGAGATCAGACGCACAAACGGACGCACGCACGGACACACGCACCGCCGGACGGAAAAAGCAATCGCTATATGTAACATAACAAGGACTATAAAACAATAGAAAATATAGTCTCACTTACAACAAGGACTATAAAACAATAGAAAAAATATAGTCACTCTTACTATTTTTTCTATTGTTTTTTAGTCCTCGTTGTAAGAGTGACTATAAAACAATAGCAAATAAAGTCACACTTACAACAAGGACCATTCTGTAGATTAATTAAGTTCAGGGTTTCTTTACCTTGAAGGTGACATGGCCAATTAAATAATAATAAATATGGTTATTGTATACTTTCATTTTTTTAAAACCGTCAGAAACAGAGAAAAAATTTTAAGAACATTAATGGAAGCTGAAAACTCCCTTTCTATAATTTGGAGCTGTGATATGGAATAAGTGCCAGATCAAATACTGATATGGAATAAGCCTCAGATCCAACACTTATATGGATCAAGCGTCAGATCCAATACTAAGTGTCAGATCCAATACTGACATGGAAAGTACAAGCGTCAGATCCAATACTGACATGGAAAGTACAAGTGTCAGATCCAATACTGACATGGAAAGTACAAGTGTCAGATCTAATACTGACATGGAAGAAGTGTCAGATCCAATACTGACATGGAACAAGTGTCAGATCCAATACTGACATGGAACAAGTGTCAGATCCAATACTGATATAGAACAAGTGTCAGATCCAATGCTGACATGGAACAAGTGTCAGATCCAATACTGACATGGAACAAGTGTCAGATCCAATACTGACATGGAACAAGTGTCAGATCCATTACTGACATGGAGCAAGCGTCAGATCCATTTTTGATACACAGCAAGTATTAGATCCAATGCTGAGTACCAGAGTACAGTATATGAACACAAATGTAAAAATCACAAGATGTAGTGTACATGTAAATGTCAAAAAGAGTGGGCACTTACTTTCCAGCGTAGCTTCCTGAGACTTTGACATTAACTGCCCACCTTCCATCCCATTCTACGACCAGACCAAACGTGGTTTTCACAATAACTGACACAGATCTACAATTGTAATAATTAGCTACGGACACGCTGTTCTTGTTTTCATCATCACAGTCCAATGTAAACGGTGCTCGTGCCCTTTTACCATCAACCTGAAAAGAAGAACAAGGCAAACCATTTAATAATTGTCAATTTTTTCCAGCTACATGTAAGCTACAAATATTTCAAACTTAAGGTTATTTCCCTGATATGACGGCGTGCCAGACCAATCGGTATTTGATTTGTGTTTTACACCGTACCCAAGGTTACTTCTGTGCAAGCCCAATATGTAAAGGAAACCACCGTAAACAAAGCTGGAAACATGCAAGACAGGACATAAGATTCACATAATATTAAGAAAAACAGCCATTGCCCCTTAGCTCTGAGACCACCAGGGCTCCGGAGCCTCCTACCCAACAACTCAGAATTTAAAAGTGTCTATCATAAAACACAATGGGTAAGTTCCAATTTTGAACACTTTAGCTTCACATGCTTGACAGATACTAACTACATGTACTTTTACTTGTGAATGAGTTGCATGAAAAGGGCATTAAACTCCCAGACTTTTACTATCATCACACCATCCTTATCATCCAGTAATAATGGCCAATTATAAAATAACATTCAATTACTCAGACCCTTTTGTTTTTTAATTAAAGTAACAGATTTTTTTTCAATGTCACCAAAACAAACACTTAAGCGTATCAAAATAAATTAATGTAAAAAACAGTTTTCTGAAGCCAATTGCAAACTTTATGTTCATATTATAAAATGGGTACAGGCAACCGGACAAGGGCAAGGACCAGCAGCCACAGGGTACATAACGTGGTGTCATGAGCCAATGAGATACGCACAAACCCATACACCATATACACATGAGGTCTGTTGACCTAATGATCATGGGAAAGCACCAGAGCAACATAAACATTGCATAACATAAAAAGTACAGATTGTTTGAAGGAGGTTTTATGACACACTTAAGTTAATTTCACTCATTCCAATGGGTGAAAGAAACCACACTAATCCATGCAGAAACCCCGCAATACATTTACAGGACTAAAACTAGGACAACACATCAAATCTTCGTTCTGACGCCCCTTAGAGCAGAGAGCGGGAGGGCTAAGTAGCATGCTACCCAATAATAACTAAAGAAGGACTATAGCAAGAGTTACCAGAATGACACCCCTCTCTCGGAGCTCTATGACATGATTGCACACAGTCACATCAGTATACTTCACATAAGATGCCGAAGACCTTCTCCACTTTGCATTTTGGATATCAACCTGGAAGTTGGGTAAGCCTGCTGTATCCCCACATGGTCTGCAACACACATTATAACTCTACAGTAAACTCACATGGTAGGCAAAAGAAACACGCACATGATATGTTACCCTGCAGTAAACTCACATTGTCTACAAACACACACAT
>JAVFBZ010147985.1:1312-19843 GCA_032466195.1 Katharina tunicata | reverse complement strand
CTTTGTGACAGGGTCAATGTGTTGTCACCAAGGTCCTTTTTCGCTGTGTTCTTGATAAAGACTTGTTCTTTGTGACATGGTCAATGCGTTGTCACCATGGTGATTTTTTGCTGCGTTCTGTAAAAAGACGTGTTCTCTGTGACAGGGTCAATGTGTTGTCACCAAGGTCCTTTTTCGCTGTGTTCTGGAAAAAGATGTGTTCTTTGTGCCATGGTCAATGCGTTGTCACCAAGGTTCTTTGTCGCTGTGTTGTTGATAAAGGCTTGTTCTATGTGACAGGGTCAGTTTGTTGTCACCAAGGTGTTTTATCGCTGTGTTCTAGGTGAAGATTTGTTCTTTGTGGTCAATCTTTTGTCACCAAGATGCTTTTGCACTGTGTTCTTGACAAATATCTGCCCTTTGTGAGAGGGTCAATCTGTTGTCACCAGTGTGCTTTTTCCCTGTGTTCCGAATAAAACCTTTCTCCTTCAGAGTTCCGACTTGTGACAGAGATTGTCCATTGTTACAAAGGTGTTGTTTTGCTTAAATTTTTGTATACACCCAAAATCGAAATGTTAGCACAAAATGAAAATTGATTTGAATGTTTTATTTGGGTTTTACGTCATACCCAAGGTTCAAACTGAAAATTGAGAATTAAAGGTTATTTTTATGAAAATATAATGACTTTAAAACTTTACTTACACAACATCATATTGTTTGCTCCATTTATGACCATTATCAATCAGGTGACCATTCAAGTTTGCAAGCTTGCAGTTGTTTTTTCTAAGGCACTCTGCGCACTCATTGGCCTTTGGGTCGCCAGGCTCACCACTCCCTTCTGTGATTTTTTCCAGAGCTTTTCGATCCAATAACAAGCGCTTGGCATCTCTCTCCATGCACTTGGCTAGACCTCCTTGTGTAAAATATTCCAGGAGTGTTGAGCGACACCAATCAATACGGGTGTCTGGTCTCATGGTCCAATGATCCATAGCCAGATGGTGCATGGCATCAGCGTATTCTGACAATACGCCAGCATCTTGGCAATGCTGATGCCATGTTTGGACAAAATCTCCACCTGAAAAGGTTAAATGAGATGCATTTAATTGTAGATATGTGGGTAACACATTCCATTTTAACTTAATGGGGTTGAAATGTTAAAAATATTGTTTCAGACATTTCCTGCAGTCCCTATATAACAGAATATAAACTAGTATAGGTTAATGTGGACTGTGGAGACTGGAGACTTGATCAATGCTTCTGAATAGGTTCAAGGCCCTTAATTTGTGAAAGCCTTTCAATACCTGAGCATTTGCTTGTTTGACACCCTTGGAGCCTTTTTCTTGAATTCCCCAGAAAAAAAAAATGGAATTGTATCCATTTTAAAGTATGAAATTTATAAAGAATGCCTTATCTTCCAAACACAGGCTAATTATAAAATCTTAAATAATCAACTACAAAATTTTAATTATCTTGCCTGCCAAACTGTACTTACAGAACTGTGCAATAATTTTACGAAATCAACCTAAAGGAGAACATAAATTTCAACAAGCGGTATTCTACAGTACCAAAATGAATTGAAAATTGCACATCTTTAAGCCGTTCTCATACGGATAACTGGCAGATTATTAAACAACAGTACAGAGCTCTGCATCTAGCCTAAGAATCGAACGACAATTACCAGCACCTTCAAAATCACCTTGCCTGCATAATAAGTTCACACATAATTTTGTTTAAATTTTACTGAAATGTTTTTGTAAGTTATATCAGATAACATTCGTTACACCAAGGCAGATAACAGTGCACACAACAAACTACACAATATGAAGAAAAATAAAGGAAGGTAAGACGGCTAGACTACATTGACTCATCGGACAAAAAATTATCTGTCAAAACCGGCGACCTTTCTACACTTACTTTCCTTGTATTTTCGCCTTAATCCTGCATGAACTCCTTTGACAACGTTAGCAAGTCTTCTGTGTTCTTCTTTTTTGTCTGATCCATTCGTTGGTTTGGCTGCCATTCTATGTTTTTCGTATTCTTAATTTCAGAATTGAGCAGCCAAACCTTTCTTTCTTCGATCAGCTGAGCGCCCAACGACGGAACGACAAACAGACATTTTCCCTACTAAAATTTTACCCCGGGTAATATTTAACGTGCATTAATTTATACTCAGATTTTAATTTTCGCTAAAATGTTTTTGTTGTAAATGTTAATATAACTATATATATCTTCCAAACAGAGGTAATAATTAATCGAAAAATAACTAAGAAATAAAAGACGAAATATAAACACAGAAGAAAATCATATAACTAAATAACATGAAACGGATCTGCAAGAGTTCCACAGAGAAGAAAGGGATATAATAGGAATTATATGATAGGACAGGATTGTATTTATTTGAACATAATTTCCAAAATTAATTTAAAGTTTATTTATTTATTTATCACTGCAGTTACTGCGGTCATTGGAACAATGCTGATTAATTAGGATTATTTTATTCGATTAAGGTATAGTATTTAGTTAATTGTTTGTAATTTCCATGCAAGCATAGGCCAAGATACATGCCATTGCCACATTATTTGATTTTGTCATGTGCATTTGATTTCCAAATCTGATTTATCCTTTTGAAAAAAAAGTGATAGAACATGTACATCTGTTTTTAAAGTTCTGGTGGCTTATTTTTTTCATTTTTTTAAAAATAGTTTTATTTTATTATATTTTCTTAATTTTCCGGAGCCTATAGAATTATAAATTTTAACTACAGTATAAGTAGACAACGTGCAAATATATCGACCGTAATCGAACGTGTTGTCTGTGCCACATAGAATTAGGGTCCTCTTAACTGGTCTATTGTTTGTTGTTTGCTTATTGACACAGCAGGTGCTTGTGACGTCACCTTGGATAGCCTAATTGCAGCTTTTAATAACAAAGTGTCCATCCGCGGTCTAAATCTAAACAAAAAGAAGCATTGGGAAGATTGTCATCTTTTATAATTTTTTTAAAATACGCACTAAACAAAGGTGATGTTCAAATTAAGTAAGATGAAATATAACACTCCTATAACTAAAGGGTATCTTTGGGCATCTCAAATAAACTGTTTTGTATACGAGTTGACAGATGTCTTCTTTAAGTACTGAAAATAGTTCTATCAGTAACGCTTTCTATTTCTTAATTTTTTCCACATAACTTGCCGATTACTGATGATGTAGTACAAAATAACCATACGGTAATAACTGGGAACCTACAGAATTAATTTTGTAACATGGAGTTACGATATTGCGACCATTTTAGAAGCTCCATATTCAACCCGCATAAAGCTCCTCGGCATTAGGCGCAGTGATATATTTTTATTTACAAGAGTAAAAAGTCCGGCCTCCAAAGTGTTGTCTTTCAAGCTAGAAAAATTCACCGACTAAAGCGGGAAATGGCAGGAGACAAAATCAGGATGTCAGGTCAGTGAAACAGAAAGTGGACTCTTTTCCCGTCTTTCTTTCCGTTTTCTCTCTGCATGTCACGATCTTTTTTAGCCGCTTGACGGCGGGACATATTGTTGTTGTTTTGGGGCCGGTAAACAATTAGCATAGCAAATGAGTCGTCCTCGTTGAACTTTGTTCCCGCCAGTCGCGTAAAAAATACGATATTGTAAAAAGGTGAAGCAGACATGCGTTGTCTGTTGTCCTTTTGTCGTCATGCTATTTGCTTCGAATGATTTCTTTAAAGTGAAATGATGAGAAGGTTGTATTTAGAACAAAGACCTGGTCGCAGTTGCATTGTTGATTTTGCGGCAGCCATTGCTTGTCTTATTCATAAACAACTGACATTTCACGCACATTGTCATTGAACACATTGGCATATGTTTGGTCACAATTGCTTATGACTTATTATTGGTGTAACGCCTTTTAAGTTTTATCAGTCCGGTAACTCCGTAAAATTATGTGTAGGATGTTAAGTGTATGAATGAATGTGGTTTACGGACATAACCAGCAAGGGGCAAATCTTAGTACAGTAGGTTAGGGGCTTTGGAGGCTGTGTGCGGGCGGAGACTGAAATGGGGCACGCTCTGCGTCTGCTAGCCCCGATCAAGTCACTCGTACTTGATATTGTCATTATTAACACCGTGACAAAGACTTCTTCGCACGATCTTTACTCCTTGTACAATGTGCCGACACCTTCAAGAAGTGCAGATATACATGTATAAACAGTTAAAGACTGATTTAGAGGAAAAACGAGATAAACTTTTTTCCAAATTTTAATAAAAATAAGGCATATGTTCATTTTTGCATGCAGATCTACAAAAACAAAATATATACCAAAGTCTTTTTTTTTCGAATACAACTGAACAGAAAACAAAAGTGAAAGAAGTTTTTGCTTTATTGATACATGTACTGGTTCATCAACTAAATTTAAAAAAATACAGAAATAAAATAAATTTAAGAAAAAATATTATTTGCAGCCATTTTCACCCATTAACAATTCTTAATATACATCTTATGGTATTTTTTAGTTTTCTACCTTTTTTCATTCCTTTCCCTGTTATTGTTATTAGCTTTAGATTTCTATATTTGCTTTATGTTCTATTCATCCATATATAAAAGTGGAACACAGCATAAAGAAAGGATTAGGAAGAAGGAAAAACCATTGGCACCATATTTTATTTCAGCCCCTTAATAAATTAATTTCACAGTTTTTAAATTCTTACATTTATAATTGTCTAATAGTGTAAGGGCCAATATATTTAATATTTAAAGGTGGGCTACTAAACAGGCTTAGAAAATATTATTAGACATATATATATATATACCTGTATGCTCATTGACACCGTTTAACGGTGCGTGACTTGTAACACGAATAACCGCATGAATCATGCTTTAATATGCCATAATGTCAATTTATTAATTCATGTGTTTGGTTATAAGACAAACAACATTTAATATGTGTGACATTTAAGACAATCTGAGTTTGAGGTGTGTTTTTAGGACAAGTGAAAGTGTTGTTTTGAATTTAATTTGCATGTCTCTTTGGGATAACTTGCTTGATAATTTATCTTAGTTGCATCGCATTTTTCCCTAGACATGAATTCACTTCTTATTATGGAATTTACAAATATAACACATATTGGAACATGTAATTATAATGCATGGATATGATTTGAACGTATTACCTTACAGTTTTACTGAAATCTGTTTACTTACTAATTCTTCTAAACAGTTCTAGTTGATCTATGCAGTTGACAAATTCAGGACATACTAACCTTACAGAAGAGAAATATGGCTTCTGGACCCTTACAATAATTATACATTAAAGGAGGTACAGTACTATACCGCAGAATTTCGGCCAAAATGATATACCGTATTAAAATAATAGTAAAGTTTGTAAAATCTATAAAGCAACCCGCATTATAGATTTTACATCTTTTATTATTACTTTAATACAATATAACGCACATCCTCGAGGTAGATATTTTCTAAAAGCTTATACTTTGGGCTATACAAGAGAAATATAGAAAACCCTGTTTAATTCGTTTCAGTCGATTTTTGGCCGAAATTCTGTGGTATAGTATCATACAATAATCAGAATAATTAGTACTGTGTAGAAGCTATACTGCGTACATATAATGTTGCCACTAGTTTGCCACTGGGTAATTGACGATAGGCATTTTCTGAGGGTCGTGGGTTCGATTTTGCAAGGGTTTCCGTCTGCAAACTTCTCTGAACTAGAATCTGTTCAGTATCAGAGAGTGTTATCCCATAAAACAAAAACACTGTTAACGGTCATTTTCTAAACGACACAAACAATATTTCACTGAATAACTGAGTATTGAAAAATATAGCTTGAACTTGAAGCATTGATTAATGACTCTTAAATAAAGTTGATCATAATTTGAAATAATTGTCTTTCATATTTTACCATACAAAAATTAATTGTTTTGATCTCAACAAAAAATAGGCATACCTTCATCAGCATGATGTTTTATTTTAAGGTAGTGCATTATTTTATTAAGATAAAATTACAAATTTTAGCTTAAAATTTTCAGCTTATATAAATAAATAAGAAAAAAATTTGTTATGTTCTTCATATTTTGTTATGAGTTCCTGCTGTTTCTGTTGCTTCAGCTTGGTGTCTTTTGCTTACTTTGGACTGTGGAAATTAAAATGAAGATCCCAAGCTATGTGAACTCTGACCTTCTGAGACTTAAACCTGCAAATTTTGCCCGTAAATTCCATTTATAGTTAGTTACACATTGATGAGAAAACAATTGATAATTCTTATCGGCTTGCATGCAGTAATAGATTTGACCAAATCAAGGTATTAATCCATTGCGGCTCTTTTTCTAAAAAAGTAAAAATCTAATATATTCTACCCATAGACCACACCAATTCAATAAGTAAGATTAAGATTTATAAGGGCTTTCTGATTTGCTATTTTTGCAAATCACAATAAAAAAAAAAAAATTAAACCCTGTCATTGAGCAGTAAGTAAGATGTTTCATCTTGTACATAATAAGATATTTAATTAGTGTCTTATATGCATTTAATGTTTATTCACCATTTAATTCATAAGTTAACAGTCTTCTTTATGCTCTCTCTTCTAACCCTAATTTACGTAGCTCCTTTTATTATTTTTCCCCATCCTCTCTGATTTTTCCATCAAATCCGTCTTTAATCCAACTGAACTTACTAAATATGTGTGGTCTTTTAGTGGTTTGTTGGGAGCCTCCTGTGTCCTGATACTTTCTAAGCTACATGTAAGCCTGGGGCACAGGCATGACATGATGCCGATCTGTTGTGAAGGTGTCCGCTTTTGTTAATGTTATGTAAATGTTTTGTTCTGTCTTGCATGTTGCCAGCGTTGTTAACGGTGGCTTCATTTGCCACATAAGTGAAATAACCTTGAGTATGGCGTAAAACCCCAATCAAACGCACACACAATTATTTGTTAGCTGTGATTTCAGGGAGATTCAGTTTGCCCATTGGGCTCTCATGGTGTGAAATGAGCGAAATAGCCTATGGTTAGGCATCTCCGATCAAAGAAACAAATATAGAGGAGGTGTTAGATCCTGGGGCAGGTATCACTACATGTAAGCATTTAACATAATATCCAGACATACACGTATATACATTTATGTTTATCTCATAATTTATTCATCATTTGCTCTAAATCTGTATATATATGCTTGACAGTCTTATCAGATTATCTTTAATAACCTTAATTTCACCTTAATAATAATTAATAAATATTTATTTTAAATGAATGTTGTAGAGACCGTGATGTAAGAGTTAAACACTAACAGGTTGGAGGTCTGGGCCAATCATAGGCTACCATGGCACAGGTAAGGGTATTTTAGTTTAATTTTTGTTAAGTCTGGACTAAGCTGACCAGTTCTTTATTAACCTTTTCTTCGCTGCTCATAAAATCATTGTTTCACCTGTACATCCTTCATCTCATTAGTGTACCAGGTTGACGCTAAGTTGTATTATGTAAAGTACTACCATGGTAATAAAAATGTACCTCAGTACCTGTAAAATCTTTCTTGGGCGACATGATTTGACAGATATTTGTTCATCATGGAGTATGGGTTCAAGTCCCCTGGTACATTTTGTATGATTGATAAGGAAGTTATACATATTACCTATATGATCTTCATTTAGGGGATGCAAACATATTTCCAAAAGACAACGATTCTTCCTATGTTTGTTAAAACTGTTTTAAGAAAAAGTTTCTGAAGTGCCATATCAAAATTTGGTACTAAAGATACTCGTGTAGCTTCATGGGCCATGTCATCATTTGCAAGAATTCAGACATGTTCCACCAAAAAACGGGATGTCCAAAATCATGAATTCACCTAAAAATTGTTGTGCCAATGAAACCGGCTTGAGAGCCTTATTTTATGTAAGGAAAGTTTTCGTGCGACTTTGATTATCTGGAGGTTTCCTACTAAACTGAACACTAGCACTCGAATGCAAAGTTGTAAAACAAGTGAAACAACATTGAGTACAAAGTTGCTCCATACCAAAAAATTAATTCACCAAACATTGGCTGTCAAATGTTATCCTGTTTCATCTAAATTCAATTGAATAAGATGTTAGACACCAAGCCGTCCATGAATTGGCAGTCTAGATAATTTTGTACTACTATTTTGTCTGTATCAGCTTCTTAGACAATCGTGGTTGAGATTTAGATCTCTTGTGGTCAAATATAATAAATCTCGGTAAAGTGAAAAAAGAAAATCCAAGAAGTTCAATGAATGTAGTGCCAAATAAATTTAGGATATTCAGCGTGGCAAATTGTTTGTAGGTTTTTTGTTTTGTCCTTAATGCTTAAAGCGGCCACATGACATTCTACACATATTCACACCCTTTAGCAGCTTTTAATTTGGCCTCCGTTAATGGCATTTTAATAAGTATGAAAGAATATCCTTCATTATGTACAGGAGCTGTAAAAAGTAATTGGCTTTTCCTCTGTACATTGCCTAAAACCCTACACTGTAAACTAGGACAGCTGTTTAGTACAACTAGATGGGAAACTAAGTAAATAAAACGCTAGCAGGATAAAAAGCACTATATGTGAAATATTTCAAACATAAGCTATCAGTATTGTAAACATTGCCTTATTCAGGCCTTCCCAAGGGAGCTGGTAATTTATTACTGTGTATTGTTTACTAGTGGGCCTGTTTTTGACAGCAGTGTATACAGATTTGGAAGCTTGTTTGTCTCCCAGCCCAGGCCTTTGGCAGCTACATGAAGTGTAGTAGTATACAGGCATACATTAACAGTATGCTAAATCTACCCCCACACACCTTAGTGTTATAAGTATTATATATAGATGTAATTTATATTTTCTATAGACAAGCCACTATTCACATTTTAAAAAATGGCAGTTGGCAGAAGCTTGTTATGCCCTGGTGCTTTCTGAGGTACGGGGCATCAGGAAGCCGAATTGTTGTGGCATCCGGTTTAGTGTCCTGTAATTCTGTATTGTCTATTTGGAGCGGTTGGGCCATGGGGCTGGCACAACATCTTGTAAGTGCAGTGACCTTAAGTACAGCGTACATTTCCAATCGAACAAAAACATTAAATAATTTAATAATGTAAATTCCCCAAGATGTGTGCATTTACACCATGTTACAAGTACAATTTACATCATTTTGTTGAAATAACACTTGTGAATTCATTTAATAATTATATAAGGGTACACTGGAAATTATCTAGTTAAAATCCAGAGAACTACTTTCTTTCACTGTGGCTGAGTTGTTTATATTTTGCTTATGGTCTGGCTTGTGTTTACACTGTCTCCATGGCAACATTGTTAGTATTGCTTAGTTTATGTTTAAGTTTGTTTACAGAATGCCTACTGGTTCATGTATACACAGAACTAACTGACAGTGGGTAGGCAGTGTGGCCTGGGGCTTGGCCCTTTGGGTAAATAAGGGTGCAGGGATTAGGTGTGTCACAGCTCTGTACATACAGTAAGCTGGTTGTATAGTTTCATCCTCAATCAGACCCCTGTACTAGTTTCTATATTACACTCCCAATGTAGGTCATAATTCTCATAATTCCAAGAATAAGAATAAGAATGATTCCAAATTATGTTACTCTCTACATGTAGGTGTTTTGTGGGTGGTTAGGTGGAAACCTCCTGTGCCCCGGTTGTGTTTTGTTGTTTTGTCCTGGAAATGCATCGTGGTATCTTCTGTGTTGCCAGTCTTGTTTAGGGTGGTTTTCATCACTGATTTGGGTGGCACGCTGAGCCTGTCATATCAGTGGATTAACCTTAAGTACGGTGTAAATCCCCCATTAAACAAACCTGTACAGTATATGTTTCTAAGAAAATCACAAAGCAAGGCTAACTTGGTTATAGGTTGCACTAAAGTATTTGGATTTTTATGGCCATCACTAAACAGTTATGTTATGTGATTTGAATAAATTTTGATATTCAATATTCAATAAAATATTAGCTTTTCTTTAACAGAGCTAAAGCGGGTGGTAGGGTGGGAGTGTCCTGTGCCCTGGTGTTTTTTTTTAGTTAAGGGGCCCAGGATGCCGATTTGTTGTGGTGTCCTGTTGTGTTAATGTTTTGTCCTGTCTTGCATGCAGCCATGCTTTTATTGTGGTTTCCTTCACTGATTGAGCGTTATACATGTACAAGTGAAATAACCTTGAGTATGGCGTAAAAAACCTTATCAATCAAACAAACAAATCATCAGACCTAACATTTGAGGTGACTTCAGATTATTTGGGTTTGTTACTGTCACTGTTTGTGCTTGGAACAGTTTTTTTACACACTGCCGACATACAAGCAAATAAACATTTGGCAGAGCGTGTATCACCAATCTAACAATCAAAATTAAAAAAGATTTTGCATTCTTATGGACTTCTGAGCTAAAATGTGACAGAAAAAAATGCAACCAACCGTGATATTTTCTCAAATTAAAGCATGGTGTAAACCGTGTAATTAAAATGCTTACATGTTTGGTTTCCTCATAATTTGATCAGTCTTCATAGATAACTAGTCATTATAATTTGACATGTACAAGTATCGTACGGGACATTACGTGAATCTATATAACCTGACATAGTAAACATCCTAGTAGAAACTCTGTGTGATTATCAGGGCTGCATAATCTAAACAGTTTAATGGTTTCTGTGATATTGTTAACAATTGAATGAAATGGACTGCCTCAGGGTTGTACTGATGATGATGATAATGTGTTAAATCAAGGGACACAACTCTCCACAACTTGTTGAGGTGTACTGATATGTATAGTGTAATGAAGAGCTTGTGAATGTGGTACAGGCACATGATATGATTACTGATACCAGATATATGTATTGTGTTTTGGTGTCTTTGAGACGATCAAGAAAAATGTAAATGAGACACTTTGTTTCTCACTTGTAAAAAATATATTTTTTTTTTAACTTTGTTTTTTTTTTACTAGTGAATATATATATCTCTTGTCTTAATTTTTTAAAGTCACTTTTCCTGTGCTCATGATTTAAAAAATTAACGGCCTCGAGTGCTGTTCATCTTACAGCTTTTCCTCTTACCAGACAACATTTATGTAATTGTGTTCATACATCACTCTTTTATATTTTTTTATTTGTTTGGACCAATTTTTTAGAAATCATACTTGAGTTTCTGTAAAAATTTCATACCAGACGAGCCAAGTCATTCATGACGTCAAATGACGTCATCCTATGGTTGCATGGTGGAATGAAGTGCATATTTATGTAACATCGTAATAAAAGACATTAGACACTGAAAGATTTGAAAATTGACCTGTAATAACAAAAGGTGTTATTGAATTGAATTGAACTTTATTCAGCAGAAGGAAAAAATGACAATGGAAGATAAATATATTTGAAAACATACCTGATAACTGGCGAGAGTAAAACCTGTGGGGGCTTGGTAAATATGTAATGCATACAATTACTATAAAACGAATCTGGCGGCTGTTTCCTATTTATTGAGAGCTTAATAAATGACCCAAAATTTATAAGAAAAAAAGGCGGGATTCATTATAAGATTTATTTGACTGCAGTATAATATTACTTTTATTGGTGAAGAAACAGCATTTAGACTAAGGGTACATAGCAAAAACATGACTAAGATGGATAAGGGTTATAGCTTAGCATCTAGGCCGAAACGCCGCTTATCAGTATACCTAGAAGTTGAAAAGCCATCTATATGTAAGTCATGTGTTTGTAACATATAAATAATCAACAGTTTGTTTATATTTTAATCAAAGCCCATATGTTCTAACTTTTGTGAATAAAAAATTAGTACGGTTCTCCGTTGTTTTACTGCAGCTGATTCAGTCTATTTTCTTAAAAATATACCTTTGACCAGGTGTCATATATATAAAAATAATAATTTACAGAATAGTTAAAGCCTTGCAAACTCTAGCTTGAGGCTGTGGTAAATTAAATGTATACATTTGGCTATCTTTATTTGGAAAAACTCTTTAGTATGACTTCAACCTCAAATAAATTAATAAAAATATATCTTAAAGTACATATTGTTTGCCTGGGAGAGAGTAAAGTTTGTGTTCTGTTGTGAATCTCCGGAGCTGGTTAGCTACAGAGTGATGTCCCTTGGCTGCCAATGGTATTCCATTTATTCCCATTGATGGTGTGCAAAATTGTTTTTTAGTACAACGATGGCATTTGTTGTGATGTCTTTGTTTGTTGCCGATGGCGTCCAGTAGAATTTCCTTCTCTCATTCAGACAAGGCATCATAGGTGAAATTAGCTACAAAAACTATTTTTTGCATTGATAAGATATACATAATTAAAGTCTTTTGTTAGTGTTTAGAAATTATGTTCCAGATTTAATTTAGGAATTGCTTTTTCAAAAACATAAACCAGTCAGAGAAAATGTATTTGAAAAAAAGAATTTTACCCAAAATGGTGTTAAATCTTTTTTTATTATTATTATTTTTGCGACAAAGCCATTTTTATGAAAATTGTGTGTATTATGTAAAATTGTAGTACATTGTAAAAAACACTTTTTTTTATTGAAAAAGACACAAATTTAGACTTACACTTAAGCGCATGTAAATGCCTCCAAACACACAAAAAAACACTCAAAAGCTGTAAAGCATATCTTTATGATATACACACACATGTATGATATAATTTTTAACATCATAAATAATAATTTATAATTGTCAGTATTTTTTTACGGATGTTGTGGCCTTGTGGGACACTTGGTAGACACAGGAATTAAGAATAAATTTGCAGTTATGCCTTTGGCTATTACTGATTGACCAGGTTTTTTGTTTGTTTTTATTTCCTTGGATACAAATTTTGACTTTCATGTAGTGGTAAACTGATATTGATTTTACTTCCACAGGCGAATTGGAAAACTTTAAGGCCTATATGTATTAAACTTAGTACACATATTAATCATCAAATATATATATATTTGTTTAATATTATTTCCATTGGTATTTATTTGGACATGGCATTTGCATAATGACTGGCTTTGTTTCTGTCTTTCTTTTTCCATTCACAACAACATGTAAGTGGGTCATAGTCCTTTAGACTATTTATTCTCACTTTAAATTTGTCATATTTCACTTAAATAAAATTGTTTTTCATAAAAATAAATTGAGGCTCAATGCCAACCCTTGAGGTTGTAAGTTGGGTTTACTAAAACTATTTTTTTGACTGAAAAACAATGATACATTAGGAGATAAAATCTAAATGTTCATTATTACAGGTAACATGGTTTCCCCTGCAATGATCATTGGTGTGGAGTACCATTGTGTGATAATTTGTTAAAGAATTCAGAGCGAGATTCAGATATTGTTTTATCAGTTGTGTCTATGTTTTTACGGTATTTTCTGTAAAATTAGACAAATATGCAGTTCAGATTATAAATTTTCCCACGTGTTTTAACATTGCCTTCCTATTGTTTGATATCCTGTATAGATTAAAAAAATGGATAGCCACACAGGTGTTGGCTGCAGCTCAATCGTAGTCAATTATCACACATTACCTGAGCTCAACAACGAAAGTTTGCAACACTAAGTGACTTAATAAAGACATCTGAAGAAGTAAATTGTATAGGCATCTGAAGAAGTTAATGTATAGGCATCTGAAGTAAATTGTATATTTAAGAAAGCTTATGCTGAAATAATCCAGTTAATCCTAAAAGTGCTACCATCTTCCTGTTTCATTATATCCTGAGGATTAACACGGCTATTTCAAATATTAATAAAGGCAATGAGCAGGTAATTTGTCAAGATAACTTGAGTTTCATAATATGACACATGTAATGCTTGTTTGCAATTAATTGATGGCTTTGATATGCAAGTACTAGAAACCAGTTTAATCTTAAGAACTTGTTTAGTATCTCAGTTAAACTAAACAAAGGCTAAACAGGAATATTGGTTATTTGATCATTACCTCATTTTTCCTCTTCGAAAATAATAGAGTTGGCTTCATGTGAGCAACTATTGATTCATTGATTTATTGATTCATGTTCATGTTCTAATTGTATTCATTGCATTGTGATTGTTAAGATTTGTTCTATTTTATCATTATTGTTGTATTAATGTTTATGTTGAGGAGACCACCAAGTAGTCTTCGGACTGTGTGCAATCCTCTTTAAATAAATAAATAATTCAATTAAATTAAACTATTGATTTTTGGATTGTTGGTATTTTTTCAATCTTTATTTATATTTTGATAATTTAATGAAAATAATTCTGTGGTTTCATTTGTTTTAAATACAGTAAAACAGGCGTGTGAAAGTTGCACATTTTTACTTAGAATTGTGAACAGGTGACACTAGATTACTATAAGATAAACAGTTATCTTCAGTGGAGTCGGAAATGACACAGTATTGTTGATCATCCAAACCGGAGTTAACAGCTGTGCTGATACAGTTTCAATTTATCTTCGAATTTAATTCATTTCCATTGTCAAAAGTTGGGCTAGTTATAAAAAAAGATGGTGGACATGCTCATTGCCTTGAGCTACAGTTAGGAAGATACCGATCAGCAATTGGAATATGTTAATGTAAGAATCACAACTCGGTGTAAGATAAACTTGTCTCTGTTGTGAACATGTCACTAAACATGAATTAAGCAAAGCAGCTTTGACAAATATGCACTTGATTCAAACACAAAGGTAATGCATATTCATGTTATTTAGCAGCTTTTGATTGGTCGGCAGGGATGCATTGCCTAGCAACCTTTGTGAATTGGTAAAGCTGTGTATGTTAACTGTAGTATGGGTGACAGCAGCTAAGAATGCCACTGTTCTAGACCGGCAAAGTAACCTTTAGACAGTAACTGGGTTGTTTGTTTTTTCGTGGAATTGAACTTTTTCAAGTGTACTGTAAATCAGTCAATGGATTTTTAACGTGGATATTTATAATAATCATCACAAGACATAAGGTTTTACAGCGATGTGTTAATTTACAGTGTATCTGTGTTGTAAGACATGCTGCTGTTAAGCGTTTGTAAGGAGTTGTGTTTTGGACTCTAAACTGGAACTTTGAAGGCCCGAATATAAACCCAGTTCCTGAAAGCTTATGACATTGTCCTTGACATTGAATGAATCGATATTTTAGGCAACAAGATTGGCCCTTGTAATATTTGAGAAACTAGAATTTATGTTTTCAACAGTTCTAGGCTATTTTTCTCCAACCCTTTATATGAAACTTTTACACGCCATGTTTGTTGTTTAGACCGAGATCAATTTACATTTCTTATCGTAGTTTGATGAAGATAGTATACCAATCTTAGTTTACAACCCAGGATAATATTTCTAGAATTCAAACTTGACAGACTGATTTATTTCTTCAGTTTGAATTAACGTTATTATTGAAAAGACATCTAGATTTTTGGTTGCCTGGCAACAGATTGACTAACAATGATGGACTCCGAATCAACCGTGCCAGTCAAATTTCATGGATCATATCGTATGTTTTCATCGGTATTTGACAAGTGGCCATGGAGGGAAGGCCATTATGAGGTAACATTACAGTTTCATTAGTTTGTAAATATCTATCATGACGCTGAATGTGGCGTTAAGCACAAATCAATCTATCTGTACATGTACCTTGATGTTAACCCAACGTCTAACAGATGACTTGAAATGGGATAAATTGTAGGCTGGAAGTCTGGTTTCAAAAATATTAAAAGAAGTTTTATAGCTCAAAGCTGATAAACGATGAAAAAAATATTCAAAAATATTTGTGAAATAACCATAGGTATGGGCTAAACCCCAATCAAACAAACAATCTTGGGGAGAAATTGTAAAATAACATATAGAGCTGTATGCCTAATAATGTAGAATTTGGATAGAAATTTGAGACCTATTGTTGCTCTGGTGAAAAAAATTTAGAATTTTATGTGGGGGTGGAATCCTGGTTAGAAAATGGAGAGAACTGCCCATATATTTTTTTATAGATTTTGTTCCCCTGTGCAATCTAGCTATAAATTGTTCATTTAACATACAAGTGCACACCTAATATTGAAACTGTATATAGTGTATATGCATGTATGGGATGATACATTTAGCAGAAAGAAATCCTGTTGTTGGGTTTGCCTATTTATTTATCTATGGCATGTTTACAACATAAGCTATTTGCTGGGATAAAGTCAACAAGATATTGTTTACATAATGTTTCAAATATTTGTGAAAACAGACACAGTGAGACTGTAAATGACTGGCCCTTAGAAACACAACCCATCACATGTTATACATTTCTCACAGAATTCCATGGGAATATTGGCCAGAAAGCACTGTTTGTTTATAAAGTTCCCTCTAAATAAACCAGTATCACTTGTGTCTGGTATGGCTTGTAGTTTCTCTTTTAACTTCACAGGAGTGGATGTAAAAGGTAGGTAAAACATGTAGGTAAAACACTGCTTTTATTTTATTTTTAAAAGGCCATTCTTTAACTTTTTATTCTAAAAATGTCAGAGTTTCCGTTGACGCTGACACCTACATATTCTGATAATGGATTTACATTCCCTACAAATCTCATTATATTTCCCATATTAGGTTTACATTCCCTACAAATCTGTTTAATTCCCATAATAGGTTGACATTCCCTAAAATCTTGTTTTTAATTCTGATAATAGGATGCCATTTCCTAAAAATCTCCTGTTAGTTCTAATAAAAGTTTCGTTGACATTCCCTAAAAATGTTCTTTTAATTCTGATAAAAGGTTGCCATTACCTAAAAATCTCTTGTTAGTTATAATTAGTTTCATTGACATTCCCTAAAAATCTCCTTTTAATTCTGATATTATGTTGACATTCCCTACAAATCTCCTTTTAATTCGCACAATATGTTGACTTCCCTACAACTCTCCTTTTAATTCTGATAATATGTTGACTTTCCTACATATCTCCTTTTAATTCTGATAAAAGGTTGACATTCCTAGAAATCTCCTTTTAATTCTGATAATATATTGATATTCCCTGGAGTTCTCCTTTAACTTAAAATGTGCAAATTGGAAACAATAAAACGTACAATTGGTCTCGTGAAATAGACAAGCTTCTGCAAATAAAAGTGTATGGGTATTTAATGAAATGATAAAATATAATATTACACGGTATAAATAAATGTTTACTAACAATTAAAGATTGTTTTGTTCAAACATAGATATCAAAGATATTCCCACAGGCCTTGGGATTTGATAATGGTTAATCTTCCATAAAGATCTCCTTTAACTCTGATAATTTGATCTTCTTTAAATCTGATAATGAGTTGTAATTCCTAAAATAAGTGTAGTTTTGTAATAGTCTGATATTCCCTACAGACCATTGATTTTGATAATAGTTGGTCTTCCAACAGATCTCTTTTTACCTTTGATAATGGGTTGAATTTACCTACTCTGAAAATGTGCTGATATTTCATACAAATCTCATTTATTTAACTCTGATAATGTGTTGCTAATCCCTACAGATCTCTTTTAACTTTGATAATAGCTTGAAATTAAACGCAGATTTCCTCTTAACTTTATTACATTATTATCCTTTGACCTTCCCTACAGATAACCTTATACTCTAATAATGGGTGCACATTTCCTACAAATATCCTTTTTACTCGCATCCTCATAGAATTGAAATAACTTTGAATATGGTGTTAAATGCCCTTAGAAACAATAACATTTATATGTGTTATAAAATTCTTTTTGGAACCGGCCATCTAGTTAAATGTTCTTCTGTTGAATTTGTCCATTATATTCAATGTCAACAAGTCTTGCCAGTTAGTTTAACCTCTCTCCAACATTTAGAATTAGAGATTGTTTTAAATGGCTGCAACAAAGCAGTGTCATATACAGTTCAGATTTGATTTTATTCCATGCATTAGCTACAACAAAAAAATATAATTTACATTTATAAATAAAATCATTGCGTTTGCCTTAAGCTCTTATAAGCTGAGTGAAAGACAAAGAGAAAAAACTAATTTGCATAAAGCAGCTAAGTACACAAACATTATATACAAAACATATTCACTGAGATTTGCATCTAATCAAACAACCAGCCCATTAGATGGTTTTGTTTTGTATAAGTTATTCTGAAAGCAAAACCCGGCATTTCCATATTCATAACCACAGTAGCCATCGGTCATCTGCCCATGGGCTTGAGGTGACCCTTCAAGCCCTTCAAACAGCCTGGTCCTTTAATGTTGATTTCTTAGCTGAAATTGTTTATGTTAATACCTCAAGTCTGATTTGCATATTGTTTACCACAGAGAATACAGATGTTTTTCTGTGTTTTAAACTAAACTATCGATGACCCGGACAGATAAATGCTAGTATGCATAATGATCAAGTTTACCGGGTGGTTTGTGAGTGATTACTGTGCCCTTGTGCTCTCTGACCTAAGAGGCATCAGGAAGCCCATTTTTGTGGCGTTTCAAGCCCTGTTCTTGTCCCGTGGTGTCCTTTTCTGTTGCCAGTATTGTTGAGGGTGGTTTCCTTCACCCAATGTGCTGGCACACCCTCATATGAGTGATATACATGTACGTACGGTCAAGGTTAAATTGAGATTTCATGAAATACCTGTAACCTTACCTACCGTCA
>JAVFBZ010147974.1:0-19847 GCA_032466195.1 Katharina tunicata | reverse complement strand
AATAGGTAAGTAATTCATGTTTTAGAATGTTTTAGAAATTTAAATATATAACAATAGATCAATGTTCTAAAGTACTGGAATCTGAAAATAGGTAGACCTTGATTGAAGCAAATATGTTAATCTTTAAATTTAACACGATGAGATGTTTAGGTTAAACATGATATCAAACAGACAGAAAAAACTAAAGACTATTATTTATATCTCAATATTTTAACTTCATTCTTCCAAAATTGATAGTCTAGCTGATATAGGGCTATATACCCTATATACATTTAGGATGTATGTTTTACGACGATCCAGACTGATGGATGAAATCAGTGTAGCCTGTAAACTGAACAATGCACGCCTTAATTTCCAGACTTTTCAAAGCTTTTGAAAAGTGAAGCTATCGTTAATGGCTTAGTGAATAAAAGAGCTGTATTGTTTTTAATTATAAATATATATGTAAAATATCAAATGTAAAAAGAACTGAATAAACCCGATATTTAAAAAAAAAAGTTCACACGTTCCAAAGACAGATGTGATAGTCTAGATCATTCTAAATTAACACGTATTTACCTATAAAAATAAAACCAATGAGTCAGGGGCACGCCCCATTAAACTTGTGTGTAATAAAGACTAATTTCATCCAAAAATCAAGCAAATCCTATTATCTTTACACCGTGTGGGTGTATGGGCCTCTGCGTTCTTTATCTTCTGTTAGACATGGAGTTTAAGTGCTGAACACAATGGAAAGGAATCTGGCATGATTTTTATGGAGATCAAGATACAAATCTGAGAGAATTTTCTCAGTTAGAGGGGAGGGGAGGAATCAAAATATTGTGTTTGTTCTGTGCGCCCAAAATTTAAAAAAACATTTTTAATTATTTCCAGATTGTTCCCTATACAGAACCTACCCTCTGAATGCTAACATGTATGAGGTGTTCACTCAGGAGAGTTGGCAAAACAGAACTTGTATCCAAGCTTTGGTATGGGACCAGGATCTCTGTCGATGTGTCAACCCTCCATTTGCAGATCTGGAATGCCCTGGCAAGAGAGAGGTCATCGGAAACCCCCAACAGTATGAGGTTCAGATGTGGGGAGTTTGGCAAGAGACTCCGTTGGAGTGTGGTGCCAATCAGATCTGGAACCAGACCGGCTGCCGATGTGACTGGGATCCAGAAGGACCCGGTGCCGTTGTTGAAGGACCAGGTAAACTCATTTTCATGTTGATAGAAAAAAAAATGTAACCTAATCAGCAACTAAAAGAGCAAGTTATATCAGTTTTGTGGACGGAACACAACCGATTTAAAAAAAAGAATATAGGACTTATGAAAATGACAAACGTTTAAAATATTTGGATACTCAGTGGCGGATTGCTGTAGAGGGCTCACTTTTAGAATACGAATTATTTGTCCTCTCAGTTCGCGACTCAAATATAATTTATTCATTTTAAATGACTTGTTTATACTTTGTCAACAGACTTTGTCTACCCCAGCCACGTACGTTTGTGCGAGAATATGTTCAATGCCACTTTCGATAAGGAGATTAGAGAAGAAAAACCTTTCATCTATATCGGACGTGACCCTTACAATGCCATC
This sequence comes from Katharina tunicata, assembly GCA_032466195.1. Lineage (NCBI taxonomy): Eukaryota > Metazoa > Mollusca > Polyplacophora > Chitonida > Mopaliidae > Katharina > Katharina tunicata. The sequence goes on along the minus strand of JAVFBZ010147974.1, from coordinate 18,267 downwards.
AGCGTAGAAGACACTGTGGGAGCTGTTGGTGGTGGTGCTGCCCGTATTGATGATGGTCGTATGGTGATCTGGTCACTGGCTGGAAACGACTTCTTAAACGCCTTTCATATCAAACTCAGCTTTAAGCTTGACGACATTTTGGCGTCTGTCAACGAGGCCGTCACCTTGTTTTCCAACGACTGCGCTGGAGGCGATGCCTCAGTTGTTCTCCAGTACACACCAGCCAGTAACAGCTACGAGGTGTTTGTCAGAGACACAATCAACTCTGTCACATTGAACTGTGTCCCTAATCTGGTAAGTTGAGTACTTGGTATTGATGTATTGGAACCCAGTCAAATTAGTTTATTGTTGTAGTTATAATACATTTCTAACAAGTAATGAATCTAAATATTTAATGTACTGGTTTTAAAAAGTTGGTGTCTAAATACGTTTGGATTCGGAAATGAAATTTATCGGAACCAATGTACTGCAATTAGTGAAAAAGGTGGCTTATACAAAGAAAAAACAACCGAAAAGAATAGAAAGATGTAGTGAGATGATTTTTTAACATGATTATATATAAAGTATTCTCCCTTTATTATCTAACATTGCGAATAACTCTTGTGCAATGAATATTCATGACGACCTCTTCTTTCTTCTGATTTCAGAATAACCTTGACTTCCACGTCGTGTCTCTGGAATACCACAATGATGTCCTGGTTTTGAAAGTTGACGATGAAAATGTGTGTGGGTCTAACGATCTATCAGGTATGCGTCCATTAATTCAACTTTGAATCATTTATCCACACACAACACGTTTTCTTCATATATTTACAATGGTTGACAGACGATCATGACTGGGTGACAAAGCCTCCTGATATAGAACAACTATATAACGTTGTTCAGAATCTATCTATATTAGTCTACAGTTGATGGTCTTCTTTGCAATTAGAAACGAACCAGGTTTTACCACCATTTCCTAGGCACCGATAGTGAAATCAATAAAATGTACCAGTATATTAAAAACAATGAATACAATAGATGCAAACTAACGTTCGCTATTTGCATTCAAAAGTATATTATGTATGATGCTGCTACGTTGAATACGTTTATTTCGTAAAGTGTAATTTTTCTCTAGGTCAAGAAAGTGGTAAAATAACAAGTGAAGTTTTTTTTTCCGTTGACTACGTGGTAAATTTCAACAACAGCATTTATCTTTGACTTTGATAAAAGTGAGACCAATCAAGGTAAACCCCTTAAAATGCATTGAATATTTTTATTTCACCTGTTGACATTCTTGAATAGTCAGTGACAATCATGAAAAATAAAGGTTATATTTTATTTACAGGTAACGTGGCCATTTCTAGTTGTCCCGTGTCTCTCGGTGGAGATCCACTCAAGGTCAACAGAAACATCCAAGGTTATCTCGATGAGGTACGTTCAAGAAAATAAATGTTGAACTTTCGTCATGAAAGAATATTTCTATCATACAAACTACCCTAAACTAAAGTATCCGTCTAATGTTGAGATTATTTCCATTCTATATCAGCCAAATTAATCGCTACTCGTCATATGTAAGTATTAATGTCCATTATTTTGTTTGTTCTAGGTACTCATCAGAAGAAACTGTGTCGTCCAGGCTTAAAAGTTTTCAAAAGATCTGACTTACATTATTTATGATTGCATTGTGATATTGAAAGCCAATGAGGGACCAACGTTATACAAAAATTGAAAATGATAATTTGTTTTTAAACGCGATGTGTTTTGTACGTAATGTATTATTCTAGTCTAACACATGTTTGTATTTATTACATAAGTGCTCAAAAGGCAATTTTTTGCGAATAAAAAGTTCAGAAAAATGATACTTTAGTTTCTTGGAAGTATTTTCTCTTGTGTTGTCAAATGAAGTTGTAATTTTATAAATGGATATCGATGGATTATCGAGCTTTCATATATCACAAAACTCAATTCCGTATATAAAGCCATTTGCAAGAAAAACATAGTGCTAACATGGAGACAGGGCATGCACCACCAGGAAGCCGATTTGTTTGTGAAGTCCTCATGACATACCTTTACAGTTTTACTGATTGAAGATTGGCAGTATTTCAGTTGCCTTTTTATGAACTGTATGTGAAATGGTTTCATGATATCGTCAAATGAAGTCATGATATGTCGTAAGATGGCTACCGAGCAAACGAGCATGTTAATGAAGGGAAAACGAAAGCCGAAGCCTGATTATAGTTACATTAAGTACATATTTTGCAACGGGGCTAAGCAGTTAGATGGGTGCTGTCAAAGTGGTAAAATGGGACCTATGCTATGCTGATTGGCCCACACATACTCGCTGTGACATCACGTGTACAAATGTTCTCGTTCGTGGCTGTACTTAAAGTGATGAAAAGTTTAAGAAATTGACGCACACCATGTGTAAGACTGTTACTTTCTCTTTCAAACACAATTTTTTCTGATTTTTTACCCCGCGTAATTATCACGCATGGCAGTACAGAATATACACGGTTGTTTGATCTGCAGCAAGTGACGTCAACAGGGATAAAGGCTGACAGATGAATACACAAATCATATATGCAAGAAAAGGAGTAAGCTAAGTGTTTGTGCGATTTTGTCGGATTTAATCGTCCATTGCCTTGTTACTTTGAGTCCTGTGATTGCTTTATATCCAAGGAATGCTTTGGGGTATACAAAATTCCGCAAGTATACCTACATGTTCGGTGGTAGGGTATCAAGTGAACTCGTCCACAGCCAGCTCGTCCATACCCTTTGCCATACATCTAGGCGGTTGACACCTTTCCAGTTCTCCAGTTATATTTTGATAGTGTCTCTAACACCAACGTTAGACCCCCCTCCTTGGGAACCCATCCACGGTGGATTATAACAACAGCTTTACATATCAATGTGTTTATTTGCGTATTTAATGTATTATGGTTAACCCACACAAGTCGAATAAAACTGTGTCGTCAGACATCCAGGGTTTGGACTGATGCAATAATTGACATAAATCTGGTCTACTGACGTTGTGACTTTAACATAGTGCAGATATCTAGAAGATCAGATTTAGGTAAATTATTGTAGTGTATTATTAAATACAATTTTAGTCAACATAAAGAGTTCAATTCCGTTTTATTTAACATGTACGAAAGGGATAACCCTACTGTGAGTTAGAAGACCAACATCTGCGTTACATCAGGCAATTCACACAACTTGAAACTATATCACTATCCTCCCTCTATAACGAACTGGCAAAGAATTAGCCTATAGCTTGTCTTTAAAAGGCTAAAACTGTATTATGCCTTCTGCCTTATTAAATGGGAGAATGTAGCTTGTGACTTTTTATTTTAAGCTTTCTATTATAATTTTTACAGGCAGTGTTTTCACTATGACAACTATATTTATAAATGCTCACCATCTGACGCTAAATTTGCTACTGGCTGACTTTTCACGACGGCACAGGCATTCGATTTCCCGGATTTTTGACATGGAAAGGCCACTATGGCTGCGCTGTCAACCTTAATAGTTGGTTGCATATACTATTGTTACCACCGTTGCATTGCATCCTGTACAAGGCTGGTTTATTGCAACGGAAACCTAAAAAGCAACTCTTTTTATTTGTTGACAGTTAAATCTTTAGCTGCCCATCCCTTTAAGGTACAGATTTTGACCCGATATATGACCCTTGATTCTCAAACATTTCAAACCTCCAATTTTAGTTAAGTACATTATGGGCGTCTACATTACAACATGGTGAGTTCAGCAACAGTGACAAAAAGAGAGAATCCGTTTTGTTGCCACAAGGCCGCCCTCTTTCAACTTATGAACAATAAATTTTATGATATCTTCGAATAAATTTTTGATATCTGATATATTTGGTTAAATCGTATATAGAATTGTTGAAATCATACTGATACTGAGGAGGTCAGACCCCGAAAGGAAAGTCTGTTATTGTTGCCATGAGGTTGTTTGTGTGTTTGGTTGGTATACCTAAGGTCTACCTAAGGTTCGTACCTATTCCGGGTAAAGTGAAGGGGGTTCCGTAGTCCAACGCTCAACCACGGAGTCATGCCATAAGATAATTATCCTTAAATATTTAGATATTGAAAATAAGATTCCTAAAGATTTATATTCGCAATTTTTTTCAACACATGTAGACTCTGATAAAAAAAACCAATAAAAAAGATACAACGGAGAGTGACTTATTATGAACAAACATGAATCATTTTTTAAATAGTTTAAGGTACATCAGGAAGATAATCTTCAAAAATTGGTGAGGGTTTGGAAATAAAGTCATTGTAAACTAATAGACCCTTCTATTTATTAACAAAACTGCTAGCAAAGTCTTTATAGGATTTCTCTTTTTCTACTGAGAGCCACTGACATGACTTAGATTGTTGTTGTTGTTGGATACTGCACAGCAAACTCTTAGATCCTACCAGCTAAAGGCAAGTCCTGCTAATCATGCTGAGCTACGACAAAACATCTATGCCAACATAATCTGCCAAGGGGGAACACAGTCACCGCGCGAACAACCCTTATGTACAGCGTTTCCCTTTTTTAGGGATAACACTCTCTGAAACTGAACAGATTGGAATGGAATGGAATGGAAATTAGTAGTGATGGCGCATGCAGTTCTAAGTTATTAGAACTATGCGCTCCATTACTTTTCATTTATTAAGTCAGTCGATAAGTTTATATTAAAAAGTATTGACTGAAGAGTTTTAAGTGATTATATGTGTGTTGATAATATCCGCAGCTACTGCTTTAACAGATTCTAGTTCAGACAACCCTTATGTACTTCGTGTTTCTAATGAAACCTTCCCCAAAAAGGATGATGATGTTGTAACCCAAGGAAACCGTCAGCCCCAAATACCTTTCACTAATTGATCGAGGACACCCCATGCTAGTCTGGACACCGCAAATCTCATAAACAGATGAACTAGTATCAATATTGTCTCACTAGTCGACTAACAAAGAGGACATAAATCTGTAATCGTCACTGATGCCGGGACTAAATTGGATCACACCCAAAGTTGTCTGTGGAGCATTAGTCAAATTGTTTTAGATTGAACTACTATAGTGGACTTATTATACCTCTATAATTGTATGGATCTCGCGGATCACTTTACATCGCTCCGTAAAATGGGAAAAAAAAATGATCTAGAATTCTTCAGCCATTTGATGTTTTTTATAGCATAATATATCCACCAAATATGAAATCGATGTGTAATATAAAACCGACGATAAGTATAAAATCTTGATGCAAAAAAAACCCCTCTTTTTTCCAAATTTTAGTTTAATAATCCATGAATGTGACACATTTGTCTTTGATTCATTTATTTATTGGCTTTTAATTCATACAGCACCGAAATTGTTTACCTTTCGTCATAATAAGATGTTTTATATTTGGCAGTGACAAATAATTTATGTTAGGCGTAATGATTTTATATTTAGCGTTATAAGTACATTTTTACATTATACCCGTACGTCCAACTTTTTACTACATGTTGATTTTATACTACACGTCCATTTTGTTTGTATATAAACCGCGCCTAACAGGTACAAATGATTATAGCTCCAATCAGGATTTGATCCCATTCTTTTTAGGGCATCAATATTGTTATATGACTTACAGACATTGTCTCGAAATCTTTGTATTGTTGTGCTTGAGAGCTCTCCGTGGATTTTAAACTAAACGTCAAAGGGTGGATTTTCAAGAATTGGCACAATGAATAAGCTTATCGGTTGAGCATTATTAATATAAGACGAGAAAATATTCAATGGCTGTAATAGAATTGTTCACATTGTCAACAGAATTGAAGTATACAAATACAAGACATGAGTGCTGTCACGTAAGAGTCAGGAACATAAGATATAAATAGATAGCAAAGCATGTAGTCTTTGAAATATATCGTAAAAGACTGGCTGAATAGTTCGAAATTAGTATAAAAGGCTGAGTTAAGAAGGCGATCAGTTCAACGATTCCAACGCTGTTTTGGGCTGCAGATATAATAGCAGCCCAAATATACGCAGAATAAGTACTTTCCTTAGTTTTGGTCCACAATTCGACAGACATGTCGACCACAGGGGCTCGGATCATGAGTATTTACATAATCGCATTGTAGTAGGTGGTATAAGGCAGTTATATGCATTATTACACATAGCAATATACTAGCTACTGCAATACAGCGAGTATATATATATTTTTTTACAAATGTAGGCCTATCCGATTCCCTATGATTTCGACATCGTTTGATCAGTGTGTTTTACAAAATTCTTGAAAATAGATAGACAAATTTGACGGAGGTAAAGAGAGACTCTAAGGAACGATTACTCTGGAAGAGATTGATCTTTGAAATAATGTGCGAGAAATCTACACGCTTTTGCCACGAAAATTCAAAAGAAGACAGTGTAATTGCATTTTGATTTTGATTTAATCCAGTTATGACAGATGCAAACGAAACAAGTTATCGTTCTATGTTGGAATCTACTACGGCATCTTATGATCTTAGATGGTATCACATGGTGCAAACCAAGTGTATTTTATTGGATGGCTGATTCAAGTGTATGATAATAGTCCTATTATTAAATTAGTTGACGAGTAAACACAAATACTATGGCTAAAAACAGATTGACCCGCCTTTGCTCTGACGTCATTGAAACACAGGCGTCCTGGGCAAATCAGCTCGAATTGCTTAGGTCAATCCTAGTTATATATATACTGTTGATAAATCAGAAAGTAATTGGGTCAGATTCAGATCAGATTAATTTCGTGAACTCAATCTATGATATTGGACGATTGTATTTTTATTTTATTTTTGTATATAAACGGAAAACTTTGGATGAGTCGCCATAGTTCTCTGCGCCAACTTTCGAGGAAAGTTCATTCTCTATAAGGTAAGACATCATTATACTATTAACATTTCCTATTGTAGCCAGTGTATTTGATTGTTTACCATTGGAGGCTCACAGTGAATTGGTTGTGGTTTGCTTTTTTAAACACAAGTGTTGTAAATTGAAGCAAAAAAGATACTCAGAAAAAGTCAATAGATTTATGGCTCGATATTTCGAATTTAATTGTATGGTGTATCCACTCACATTTATTTTAATAAGATTTGAATACTACGATGGCTTTGTAGTGATCTTAAATATTGGCTGATACTTTTGAAGACCAAATAACCGGGGTTTTTTTTTGTTTTTTTTTATTTTTATCCCTTATGTATAATGGAATAAGAGTATTTGTATTGCTTATTTCAAGCTTGTTTAAACATTTCTCGCTTCCTGCTTATATTGCTCGATTATTTGTTTGTTTGTTTGTTTGTGTGATTTGGGGTTTACGCTGTATCTAAGGTTATTTCACTCATATGACGGCTCACAATGGTTGAAGAAAATGGTTAAAGAAAAACACCCTAAATAACACTCGAAACATCAGCAGACATCACTATACCTTCACTGGACGATAAACAGGGAACCACAACAATTCCCTGGCTTGTATGAACTATAGGGATATCTAAAACGGAAGTTTGAAACTTAGAAAGTATTTGTAATTCTTATCTTTAATTTCAATAATGTGATAAGGCGTATGTGTCGATACATATTAGATATTCGGTCTTAGCATTTAAAATCATTTGTCAAGAAATGTGCATAGATATACGCAACGAATAAATGCACACATATACAATTGTTACAGTTTTCAGTGTATAATTATACATGATTTAGCATCCGTTTATTTAGTTTCAGATTTCGTCCACAAAATGTTGTCGACTGTTGTGTCATTTCTCCTCCTGGGAGGTTGTATGGCCATGCCCCGGAACACAACTGACATCCATGAAGATTCAGCCGCAAAAATAGGTATTTCCTTTTTGAAAAGGCTTTTCATTTTATAAATGTATACGCAAATATACAGAAACAAATATATATAGTTCTGAACTAGGCCTACTGAGATTGACAAAAAATACCGATAGAGGCATCTCCCTCTTCTATAACAATTAAGGGATGCTGTGAAACGTACAGAGTTCTGCAGATCTATGTCCATATCTGCTGGTTTAGGAACCTTCTGTGTACGACGTTATGTAAAGAAATACAGAATAATTAAATTAATTAAAAGCGCTGACTAAGACAAACCCTCAAATCATTACCAACAAAGAAAATATCGATTTTTGTTTGTGTTTATATCTATACATATTTGAGAAACTGGTTGTTTCAAATTTAGAATAACGAAGGTCTGGCCCCAGGGATTAAGGCTAAAATTGACATTCTAGATAATCATCTCCGATAATTTGTACAGCAATCTGCATGATAAACTGTAACGTTGACCTTTAACATATGCTGATTTTAATCAGTCACTGGGTTGTTTAATTGACCTAAGAATAGAGAAAAAACATTGAAGCATTGAACTTAACACAGTGAATTGGAGCCCAGGGCAACGATATTATTTATGTCTTGAGGCTGATGTTCTGTATATCACATACATACGTTTGTATTGACATTTAAACACATCAGCATGACTATAAAATAAAGCATGCATTATTGCTATTTTATTTAGTTGATTTAGTTTACTTATTCTTTTTTATACCAGCTTGTTAACAAAGTCCCAATTACCGATCATTTGCTAGTTTTAGTGGGAAAGAGATACTGAATAATAACAAATAACCGAGAGATACGTTGAGATGGTTGAACGTTGGACTGCTGTGTAAAGGTTTGAATCCCTCTGCGGCATTAAGTATATAAGGGATGATGTCCGGTTGGTGCAGAGATCGCAGGGAAGTTATAATGTGGGTTCTTTCTGGTTCTCCTCCATACACAGGCATCGTAACTCCGTCATATAAGTGAAATACTTAAGTACGACGTTAAACACCAATCAAATAAAAACAAATAAATTTGAAGCGTGCACTATAGACCACTGTTACACTTTTTAATCTTTGTGGCATGTTATCAAGAAGCAAACATTGTTCTTACTTCAGATTGTACGTTGTACAGACCCTACCGTCTGAATGCTAACATGTATGAGGTGTTTACCCAGGGGAGTTGGCATAACAGAACCTGTCTCCAAGCTTTGGTATGGGACCAGGATCGTTGTCGATGTGACTACCCCAAATTCGAATACTTAGAATGCTCTGGACATAGAGAGGTCATCGGAAACCTGCAACACTACGAGGTTCGGGTTTGGGGAATATGGCAAGAGTTGGATTGTGGTGCATATCAGATCTGGAACCAGACCGGCTGTCGATGTGACTGGGATCCAGAAGGACCCGGTGGTATTATTGAAGGACCAGGTGAGATTCCATTTTAAGTCCTCATCTAAATAATAAAAAAGGGACAGAAACACTGGCTCACTAAACCAAAATTAAATTTAAATTTCATACTGTCATTCCACCATTTACGTGAGCAATGTAGTGGTATTCAAACTTGTTTTGCTTACTCTTCTGGCTATTATTTATATTGACGAAAAAATTAATCAAGCATCACATTTGACAAAAAGATTATAACAAACCAGGATGAAGTTATTCTAAACGTGGAGTAATTGATAACGTCAAATTCTTTCGGTGCGTGCTGAAATGAAGTGCTTCTTTCTGCAACGTAATAATAGCAACGTAGGCATTTTAAACAATATATTTCGAAATGTAATAACAAAATGTAAAAACAAAAGTGTTATTCAATCGCAGTGAAATATCACTTTTAACGTTGAGGATCCTGATATTTCATCAATATATAAAAAATAAATCCTGATATTTCATCAATATTTAAATAATACAAGCTGATATTTCATCAATATATAAATAATAATTCCCAATAATTCATCAATATATAAATAATACATGCTGATATTTTATCAACAGCTAAATAATAAACGCATTTAAATCCTGTCCCATTTATTTGAAATCTGGTTATTGTCAACAGAATTCACTTACCCTATCCACGAACGTTTATGTGAGGTAATGTTCAATGCCACTTTCGACAAGGAAGTCGGAGAGAACCAGGCTAACTACTACATTGAACGTGACCCTTACAATGCCATCAGCGTAGAAGACACTCTGGGAGCTGTTGGTGGTGGTGCTGCCCATATTCATGATGGCCGTATGGTGATCTGGTCACTGGCTGGAAACGACTTCTTAAACGCCTTTCATATCAAACTCCGCTTCAAGCTCGACGACGCTTTGTATAGAGTTTCAGAATTCGTCACTTTGTTTTCTAACGACTGTCTTGGGGGCGAGGCATCGGTTGTTCTCCAGTATAACCCATCTAGCAACAGCTACGGGCTCTATGTCAGAGACACAAACAGCTCTGTATTATTGAACTGTCTCCCTACACAGGTAAGTTAAAGAGTTAGTGTACATACAAAATATGCCTTAAACTCTCGTTTTTTCTTCAAAATAGTTGCACCGACAAGGTTTTAAAACGTATGTTCCAAAGCCAATGTTAAATATGATTAATCTGTGTCTATTTATTTGATTTGGTTTTAACATCGTCCTCAAACGTATTTCACTATCAAAGGGGGGAGTGTGGGAAGGAAAGAAATTTCGTAAAACCGTCCGCGATATCCTTCATTAACTGTTACTTTCTTGATAAACCTAAGGCAGGAAGCGGACTTGATTCCATCACTCGGGTGAATGCAGTTCATTTCACAAAAAAACAAGAAAAGATGCGGCCGACATGAAAGAAAGGGGAAACCATTACTGCTGATATTTTTTACAAGAAATGAACGCGTTATTGAAGAAAGCAATAACTTAATGAACGCACAAAGGCCTAATCAGAGAGGATACGTTAAACGATCGTTCTGCTGATTTTATAATGTGTAACCGAATAGTACTCAACCAAAGTTAATCTTTACAATTTCTTGTACGGTATTTCCCTGAAGACCTCTTCGTTTTTCTGATTTCAGAATAATTTTGACTTCCATAGCGTGTCTCTGGAATATCAAAATGATGTCCTGCTTCTAAAAGTTGACGATGAAACTGTGTGTGAATCTAACGATCTTTCAGGTACGGGTTTATTTAACTCTGACTTATTAAAAAAAAATGCAAATAAAACTCCCTTTGATAATGTAATTACACCCAACTGTGTAAAAGATTTAAACATTATTGTGAAGATCTAAATGCTTGCCAAAAAGCTTAACAATTGCCTATATGAAAGTCCAGTAGGGTCTTAAGTATACACTATGACATGTTTGGAAGTTATTGTACGATAAAGAAGGTGAGTGGAGCCCGATTAACCTCATTTAAAACGTGACATATATTGTTATGTAAAGCAAATGAAATGTCTTGAAATCAAACCGTGCGTAGTGCCTTGTACGCCGTATATATACAATGGCTTCTTAACTCAGAATCCTAGATATGGGTATTTGTGGAAGCCGAAGGAGTATGTGTTGTGGCAACGGCATTTAGTGATACTCTTCATATATTTGAATAGACTTTGACAATCAACCAAAGTAAAAGTAATGTTTTTTTAACAGGTAACGTGGCCATCTCTGATTGTCCCGTGTCTCTGGGTGGAGATCCACTCAAGGTCAACAGAAACATCCAAGGTTATCTCGATGAGGTAGGTACAACTTATTCAACCTAAACTTGGTTTAACATTAGAACCAGCGTTTACATTTTGAAGTATTTTGGATTAGGCAACTTCAATAAGTTTACTTATTGTCTCTAATGTAGGCTAAATAAATATTAAAAACGACTAATGACTATAATATAGGTTAATATTATTTAGTCGATTTTGATAACAAAATAACATTAGCTCACCACGGAGCTATTATCACCGACTAAGTTAGTAAACATCTTTGAATTGCATTTTATTCGTGCATTTACGGATAAAAAGTTTGTTATGAATCCTGATCTGGATTTTCTGTAGTCTGTGTTTAAGATCCATGCCACGAAACTTCACAAGACATTTTTGACAACGACATGACTTGACGTGTTAGCTATGACAGCACAGGAGTGAATACAGAACAAATTCTTTGTAAATTTAAACACACCGTATTCCAATTTATATATACATCTCGATGGAGGCAAGCTAAATATTCTTTCTCTACATTTATACAAAAATATATATATAGCATGTAGTAATGGTATACATTTCTCTCTGTTTTAGGTACTTGTAAGAAGGAACTGTGTTATTCAAGATTAGACTTGACGTGATTTGCCAGATCTGATTTATTTATGACAGTATCGGACCTAAAAACAGCCTTATATAATACGAATGTTATTTTTTTGTCATACCAAATATATTTTTGCGCAATATTGGATTCTAATATCCTGAATATTATTTCATTTATATATTTCAAACGTGCTCACATTTATGTCGTTACAAAATATTTTTTTGTAATTAAATTGTATATGAAAAATCAGAGTATTAGAATTATTATCTGTCGTGTTGGCAATTGCTCTAGGGTGCGGACAATCCGAAACGGCTTGCGAAATGTAGCTCTTTAGCCGACTGAGTTTTATAGCAAATGTGTTTTTCTAAGCAAATTCAGTTGGCTTTGTGACTTAAGCCCGACGATGCGTTTAACGATAGCAGGAACACATCTGCCGTAAAAGGGTATCATTTTAAAATATGTTATAGCATAATAAGTGTACCCATTGTACTCAAGCCTGACTGATGTACACCAATAAGGGGGCCGAGGTTATAATGTAATTGAGTACTCAAGAACTGATTCCGTGCTCAACTGGGTCGACTCCAGAACCATGCTCAAACTTGAAGGCTATACAAACAGTTGAGCCCGCCTACTGTGATCAACGGAGTACGAACACGTTCGATTCTTGGGCATGGTCAAGACCGTACTCAACGAGAAAATGTAGTTATACAAGGCCTTTGATTGGTTTCAATCCATTTTTATATATACATTTCGATTTTGAAAATCAGTCCTTTAGTTTGAGCGAAACTTATTTTCCATTACTTATTTGTCATTTAATAAAAAAAATTACAGATATCTCAAAATAATTACAGATATCTCTAATTAATTAGAGATTTCTTTAATCACTTAGCGATATCTGTAATTCACGAGAATTAGAGATATCCCTAATTGAATTAGAGATATCTGTAATTCGATTAAAGATATTCAATTGAATTAGCTATATCTCTAATTCAATTAGCGATACCTGTAATAAAATTAGATATATATCTAATTCAATGAGATATATGTGTAATTAAATTAGAGATATATGTAATTCAATGAGAGATATCTCTAATGCAATCAGAGATATCTCTAATTTTGACTTCCGGTAAATTGGTTTAAAAATGTATGCTCCTTGTCCTTCTTAACGATCACGACGTTGTCCTATCTCCATGCAACTTTGCTTTCCATATTGCTACCAATGCATGTCAGCAATATACTCAAAAGTAATTCTTTGAGAATATACTCATACAGTTACGACAGCAGCATAAACAATGGAATTTCTAAAAGGTTCTCTTTAATTATTTGTTAATTGAAGCAAAAGGAAAGGAAGTATTCATATGGCTAACATTCGCTACTTCCGTGTGAAGTTTTAGTGGCAGAGGTAAAAGTGGATTAACAAGAAACGATAAGTTTCAGTGGAGATTAGATGTCGGCCATGCCTGAGTGTCTAAATCACAGGCTTTACTCTCGCCAGATCTCGTTATATTTGAGAGAATTATTCTGCACTATTTTGATTTGAATTAGAGATATCTATAATGCCCTCAAATAAGATATACCTCTAATTGAATTAGATATATCTCGAATTGGATTAGATATATCTCTAATTGAATTAGATATATCTATAATTGAATAAGAGATATCTCTAATGCAATTAGTGATATTTCTAATTCAATAAGATATATCTCTTATTAAATTAGAGATATCAATAATTCAATTAGATATATATATATATATAATTCGAGGTTATTAGAGATATATCTAATTCAATTAGAGATATATCTAATTGTGTATTAAATGATAATTTATCTCTCCATACTGTTGATGTCTGTTTATTTTTAAAGTCCCTCGTCTGAATCCTCAAAATTATCAAGGTCGAGTGATATCCATCGCAGCACACAGGCTTGTTTTTGTTTAACATCGTTAAGATTTAATTTTAATCTAAGCCATATAGATTTATTAACTTTTTCTTCTTTAGGGAAATGGAAGTTAATTAGCCCGACAACTTTAGGCGAATGGTAGAGAAAGTAATTCCGCACAAAAGACCAGATATTCACAATTCAATCAGAATATAAATTGATCTAGATTTCAATGCAGAATTCGAATTTAAGCGCAATAAAACGGAACAAACAACATAAGACATGTTGAAAAATTATATAAAATATATTTTGTTTACCGCGAGGTTCTTACGCCGAATCAGATGTGTATTGTATTTACACTAGCTAGATCTTTAAATGCAAGTTACTCACCCATAATCTTTGATTTGGTTTGCAAAAAAACAACAAAATAACCGATAATGTTATTGGAGAGCTTATTTCATAGAATAAATCTATGGTATGGTTAAAGCATCACTCATCAACAGTATATTCAATACCTTGTACCGATGTACTTTTACTGTGAGAACTGTGATGTTTCAGTCTGTACATGAGCCTGACTAAATCAGACTCAACCAGTACGCTGTATACATTGTGCTATCAGTTTGAAATCAGTAAAATGCTAAACAAAAGCATACAAAATAGTGAAGCAGTACCAACTAATAAGCTATAAAACTACTCCAATACTGCACATATGATAGGGATAACCTTTTAAAGTTGCACAACTAAGTGGCCATTCAATATTTTAGAGTCAAAGAGACGACAGTAGGATGAATGGTCCAATTTCGTGTTTGAGAATACACAGGCGGTATATACAAATGTTCAGAGCGCATCGTCTCGTATCAAAGACGAAACAACTGAGCTAATTAATCTGTCAAAAAAGCCCCCACTTCTACAGGTTATAACATCTATCAATTATAATAGAACGTAATTAACTTTAAAATAAACGATTCAATTAAAACATTTGTTGTACAAAATGTAAAACACATAGTAATTAAACTGCCCAAGGCCAACAAGATAATTTATTGAAACGTCACGCTGTTCCGATGATAAATCTTTTTCAACACCATTGTATTCTTTCTAACCGCGCTTGAATATTGGTCAGTTTTATAAACACGAAAATTATGATACAGTATGACAGTAACTTTGAAATTGCCCGTTATTAACGTAACTGATATATGGCTTATATTTTGCTTATATCGGTGACCTTCGTATATGACAGAGAGCAGTTATCACAGTTGCGTTAAATAGGCAACAAGCCAACAATAAACCATTGGTTGGTTTAGTTTGATTTCAAAACCCAACAAAACAGCATAGTAAGTGTATTTGAGGAAAAGTCGTGTTGGTATGAGACATAATATTTAACAATAAGACCAGTTTATAGATATATATTAGGCAACTTTTGTTTGGCCTCAGTTTCTATAATTACGGTAAGCATTTTGTTCTGCTATGTCATATTTTTGTCAAGACATTTTCGCAAACGGAAAAGGTCAAGGTTAATGTCAACCTGACACGAACTGCTTTTTTTATCTTGTCTGAAAAAATTATATTTAATGAGGAACCGCCTTAACCATTTCATGTTAATCTAGTGTAAACTAATTAGTCAGTCAAAAGTGAATACCAGACTCCTTTAGGCGGTACTTAGTATGTCTTTTTATACATACATCCAAAAGGCAGGGCAAGACGGTTATATTATTATAACTAAATGAGAACGTAAACACCTAGGGTTTGATGAGTTGATGATATGTTCCATTGTAAAAACTTCGACGGCCAGTAGGTTCACGAGCTGTCACTTTTGTATGAAGAATGAGTTATAACGTTTAGAGTCAAATGTTTTTTATGCATACATCAAACGTTTCTGGCGCAAATGTTGAGACAAGTAGACTAATTAAGCATTTATTTTATAATTTTATAATCCTGATATGGCGATTTGTCAAGGGAACACATAATAAAGAATGTACAGGACTACTTCGGAGGTACATCCAAATCGCATCAGATTCACATGTCTAAACCAAGAACGTCTGAACAGTTAAATTTAATTAAATAGACAGGATGATCTTCAGTTGTCAGGAGGCACAGACTTCAAACATATAGCCGAGTGATATCAAATTTGTTCAATTCCACCCTCTGGGTGACTTCTACACTTCAGTTATTGGCTTAATGTGTTTTTAGTTGGTGATACAACCTTGCGGATAATACGCTGTGAACATATGATTTCCTTTGACCGTATGCTGCGTTTACAAATATGTTATGATTTGCCAGCAATGACCTAAAGAGAGAGCCTGGAAGTTGATAAACAATTGGCCAAAAAAGTGTAAACATGCACATGTGTACTTTTAAGCTATATATGTATAAATATGTATATATGTATTTTGATTGGTCTATCTATATTCCAGATATTACATCACGATAATACATCAAGATAGTCTTTTCACACTCATGGTATATCAATGGCCTTCAATTAAATGTTGACGAACTTCTGCTTGCAACAGATTAAGACTTAAGCTTGCCTGTATATAAAAAATTCACGGCAGACTAATAATTCTATCTATTGTTTGTAGTGTATGCTATATATAAAGTGAAATGTTTAGGTGTCGTTTAGAGAGCCAAATCTGCAACAGTGTCATCTTAAAAACTTCGCATAGAAAATGATAGCAAGCAATATGTGAACTATTTTAAAGGGAGGTAATTTGTGCCTACTCTGACTAGTTTACAATCTTGGCATCAGATAAGATATTTACCTGTCGATTAATTATAACGTTTGCTATTGTAAGTTAAACGTTATATTTATACTGTTTATCAGAAAGAAAGACAAACATTTAGAAAAAAAAACATTTAGACATGATATTTATTATCCTCAACCTTCCTGGTAATCATTTTGTTGTCATAGGCGCCTCAACATAGGCATCATTATTACGCGTCAGTAAAAAATAGATTCTGTTATCATTAAATACTGCCCGGATGATCCTCAGTGGTCTGGGGTGCAGGCTTCAAACCTGTAGCCGAATAACCACGGAGTGGTTCAATTCCACCTTCCGGGCAACTGATATGTACACTTGTACTTCTTCTTGTGACAGTAAATCTTTAGACACTTTCTGTAGGTTATAACTTTATAATTTATTTGTCATTGTGAGGATTGTTTAATATAGAAAGTTAAATTTAATGTCCTCTAGCATATAAGTCAAAGTTTTGATATTTTTGGCGCATCGCCCGGCTCAATATTTTTCACGTCAGTATAAAACACATTTGTTTATCGTTTTTATTAATACTGCCCGGATGATGTTCAGTGGTCTGGGTTCCAGGCTTCAAACATATACACGAGTGATATCAGATTAGTTCAATTCCACCCTCTGGGTGACTTCTACTTTTAAGTTTTTGGCTGTGATGTGTTTTTAGTTGGTGTTACAACCTTTGGGATATAACGTTGTGAACATATGATTTGCTTTGACCGTATGCTGCGTTTACAAATATGTTATGTTTTGCCAGAAATGACTTAAAGAGGGAGCCTGGAAGTTGATAAACAATTGGTCAAAAAAGTATAAACATGCACATTTATACTTTTAAGCTATATATATATATATATATAAATATGAGATTATTTATCGGCTTTAATTAGTCGCTATCCCTGTGCCACTGTGATTATTCGTTATACAATTATGTCCATGTATATTCCAGATATTACATCACGATAATACGTCAAGATAGTCTTTTCATACTCATGGTATATCAATGGCCTTCAATTAAATGTTGAACTTCTGCTTGCAACATATTAACACTCAAGCTTGCCTGTATATAAAAAATACACGGCAGACTAATAATTCTATATTTTGTTTGCAGTGGATGCTATAAATAAGGTGAAATGTTTAGGTGTCGTTTAGAGAGCCAACTCTGCAACAGTGTCATCTTAAAAACTTCGCATAGAAAATGATAGCAAGCAATATGTGAACTATTTTAAAGGGAGGTAATTTGTGCCTACTCAGACTAGTTTACAAACTACACAGCAGATAAGATATTTACATGTCGATTAATTATAACGTTTGCTATTGTAATTTAAACGTTATATTTATACTGTTTATTACAAAGAAGAATAAAAAACATTGAGACATAATATTTATTATCCTCAACCTTCCTGGTAATCATTGTGTTGCTATAGGCGCCTCAACATAGGCATCATTATTACGTGTCAGTATAAAATAGATTCTGTTATCGTTAAATACTGCCCGGATGATCCTCAGCGGTCTGGGGTGCAGGCTTCAAACCTGTAGCCGAATAACATCGGAGTGGTTCAATTCC
>JAVFBZ010147973.1:18456-34145 GCA_032466195.1 Katharina tunicata | reverse complement strand
TGTTGAAAGGCCATGTGTTAAGAAATCGTTTAGAAATGAAAAAAATATTAATAAAACAAATATCAGTGTATTTAAATAAACTGAAGTCACGAAATGTAGGACTATGGACCCTCAAACTGTCAAAATATCGAAATTCAGAACCGATTGGGAGGAAAACATCATGATATCATAGCTGTTTGTCTTGCGATCTTCATACTTTAGTGTAAAAGTTGTTGCCAACCTTATCTCTACTGGAAAATGCGACAACAGACTTTTGTTTGTAGACAAATTTGATGATTTGAAATATAGGGCCACTTCAATGTCTTTGGTTCAAATTATTTACATGGCTTATTACATGAAATTGTAAGTTACAGTTATGGTGAACAAAATATAACTGATTTCCCTGAAGTACATTCATTTGTCTAAAAAAAAGATCGATGTGAACAGACTTAAGTGTACTCGCGTACGGATATGTGCAAGGTGTAAAAGATAAAATGATGAGAATGGATCAGTATTCGTCAGTTCAAGACAGGTCAGGTTCGAATAACCGCACAAGAACGCTCATGCACCAAAGAACGATGGACAATTAATGTTGACTGTATATCCCGGTTTATTTAAGGGTCGTTAGCTGTTGTTCGGCACCTTGGACTGACATGGCCGACAAAGCGACCGCCTTCCTGCAAAAACGTCATTTCTGTTCTATCCCTTCAAGCAGAGAAACGAAAATTGGCCACTTTATATTTCTCATTATTAGCAATATGATAAGCTATGTCAAACAAAATAAAACAAAACAGTTTGGTAGAAATTAACAGTAAAAAATGACATACATAAAAAAAAAACTAGAACTCACCACAAAGTTAACCAAATGGTTGTATAAAATTAAACGTTATGAAGTTGAAAATATGTCCTCACTAAACCCGGTGACACATGCAACGTAAAATGAACACAGCCCAAGAAACAACTTAATTCTGAATGTATGTACACTGACTACCACTTAAATTTACAAATGACTGACAAGAACTACTTGCAATTTGATAGCGCCCCAAGTCATTAGCCATTTCACTGTGCAAAGCTCTATACCACACGAGTATCCCCTTATTATCAAAATATCTGGATGATGGTAGTCTTGTATTGAAACAACATATTTTGAAATTACACCGTTTATTTTGCATTTTCAAATTGTAATACGGTATGGTTCATTTCGACTTAATGGGCCTACATTGCATTATTTGCACCACAAAGGGTTAATATTTTCTGGCCAAAATTGCAAATACCTGTGCGGTATGTGTTGTCAATCCTAAGCTTTAAGACATATTACCTAATATAGATTCCCCTTGTTCCATGTATTTACCGAATTGTCACTATATATGTGAGCACTGTTGGTCGGTGTAGGGGTGAACATATAGCAGTTATCTGTACAAGATGAGTTTTCAAAACCGAGCAGTTGAAGTTGGCATAAAACAGAATCTACTCTCTGATTTGTATTTTCTGCACTAGAAAAAAATGCGCCTGATTTATGAGTTCATTTCTTTATATAACCCAAAAAGTTTTCTTCACTATTCTAAGTTATGCACATAACAACTTTGGTACTATGTTGATTAAGTGATTTTAAATTTCACCTCGAGTTAGATTTTCAGTTACATCCGTCTGCACGATAAAGTCCGCTCATTTGGAAAGTCTGTCGGGTAACCTGGTGTATTTCCCTTTCTTGCGGAATAAATTATTTATTTCAGATGCTTTACCTTTATAACATTCATTCCTTATATGCTAATTACCATTTATACAGGTATAGGTAAGTTCTTATGTAAGCGGCATTCAGAAATTGGGCACAACTTAACCAAAAGTTGAAAATCCTTCTTTGTCATGTCTTTGTTATAGGTATTTTGTCATTTCTTTATTTTCTTCTTTTTCGCATTTACATTCTGGTTTCTAACCAGTGATTTCCAAATGGCACGTCCCTGTGTTACTATAGTTTAGTTTTTGTACGGTTTGTGTATGTAGATGTTTAAAGTTTCTATCAAATGTCTCCTAGAACGTAACTTGTTTTTGTCAAGATACGCAAGTGTTTTAATTTATCTTCTTTTTTTCGTACTTTACAGAACGAGCGTTTTGGGCTGTTAAACAACGTTACACACTTATATAGTAATTCCGGTGGAGGCAAGCAACATTTTCTTTCTCTACATTATACAAAAATATATAGTAATTCTGTATATTCTACATCATTGGAAACTACTGCAAGGTATACACCATCTTGTACTTTTTCTAGAAACGCATGTAACTTGGTAAATCTTAGGTAACTATTGGTCTGTACTTTGCAGACCTTGAATTTTGTTTTCTTAGTGACTCGTTCTCCTTAGGCACCTATATTCTGTGTAATATCCTCGTATGAGGTTTGTTAAGATGTCATTATCACCAAAGCACACAACCAGGATAACAAAGCATAGCTAAAGCAAACAGTACTGTATTACAAATGTTATTCTTGTTGGCATTACAAGCGGTTATGTTGGTCAGGTGGTTTAGTTTGTGTAAAGATACGAGATCATATTTCACGGACGCAGACAACCTTGCATTGTGATTGGATAACCTGAGCCATTGGTAGAAGTAGCAAGCATCCAATGGATTTTAGGGAAGAGCTGTTAAACACTAGACTAGAGAAGACTCACAGTTTCTCTCCTTAGATTCTTGAAATCAATATATTTATGCTGTGACCAATTTAAGGGACCATAAGACTTTGAGCTCGTATGAAACACAATCCCCTCAAGCATGATCTTTTGGAGATCTTTATAGGGCGAAGAGGGTAAAAGTATAAGTTATCCTCGGAGGGGTTTTTGTACATGTTAATTAAATCACCGATTGTACACAGAAAAATTAGATTTTCATGTAAATATTCATTGCTGACATCTAAGGCTTTGACGAAATTTGCCATTTGGTTGAAAACTGTGTTGAGCAAGAACCTGAGTTATGTTAGAATACAGCCCCTCTTATAGCTAAATTATCGCAGTAAACGTTCTCTCTTTAAATTGACTGGCCCTATGATGGGTTACCAAATATCCTGTTGTTTGAGTAGACTCAAAAATTATGTAAGCTCAAACTCAGTGTGTTAAACCCTTCTCCCGATGGCAATTAAACTGGTCACAACTCTCAAGAAGACCTCTTATCCTATATGTATGGACATTGGATCCGGATTTCAGTTTGGCGGGACAAGTTTATTCATGTACCACAAATCTCCCAGGCGCCATATGATCTTTGTAACAAGAATTGGGCTAATAAATACGATGACAAAAGGAAATGTTGTTTTTTTTGCATTTATAATTGTGTCAAGAGGAATCACACTGGCACAGGAAATATACAAATTAACACCGGTAAATCATTTGCATAGATATAATATGGCATCTTGTGTCAAATAAGACGTGCTACTCTTTCTTGAAGGGTCCCTGACTAAAGGCAGTATGATTCCAGATTATATTCATGCTGTCATACTTAGCACTGGAGGAGTATTATCTTTCCAACAGCAAAACACTAGAGTGAGTACACATTTTATGGTTGAGTCGCTGTCTGTTGTTTGAATACAGCGCCGTCATATAAGTGAAATACCCTTGAGCACGGCGTTATACACCAATCAATCAATCAATCTTTCTTGGATAGTATATGTACTGATTACATGATTGGTTCCAATGAACCAATTTCCCTTTAATATGCAGTCTGTATTTTAGACGCGACGTTTCAAGTAGCGCGATCTGAAACCCTCTGGCTAAGTGAGGTAGGCCTATGTTTCCAGATTACATCCATACTGTCATTAGCCGAATAAAAATTAATGTAATGTTTGGTTGTTATCTCCTAGAACGGCTTTATTTGTTTTAAAAGGCACAAACGACATCTGTTAGTCTCTAAACCAAAAGTTTTAAACCTAAATCTGAAAACTGCAATTGCCGTAGACCTTTCTTGTTTTCAAGGAAGATTGGATTTATTCACTTTTTTATCTAAACGTCCTTTTAAAACAAATCCCCTGATTTATTGCCAAGGGAATTGAAGACCATTCTGATCAAAAATCTTCTGAATGACAGGTGTCATTTTGGTAAAATATCACACCGTTTTATATGGTATATTCACATGTTAACGCTTCTGTATTTGAAAATTATTTGAAGAGAGACAATAACTTATTTCTGTGAAGAATAATGTTTATGTTAATGATGCACTCTTGCGCAACAGGGAGGTCTATTTTGAGTAAGCTGTAGGAATTTTCAGTGATAATATTTATTTCACATTGTTATGGTTGCGTTAGGTTTGCTGTTCTCAGTTTAGAAACTCCGCCGTATTAACAGCTTAAAACACTTAAGAATGGCGTTAGACATCAACCATACAAGAGGTGTGAATGGAATACAACTTTGAATGGAATTCCTACAATTATTGTGGACTAGACGAACTGGTGGTGTGGCACACTCGACATGCTGAATGTAGGATATACTGGAACCTTGGCATTCCTCTTCAATGTATCAACTTATTGATATGGAGGGCGTATGTAGAATGGAATCAAATGTGAGCAGCCCATTTAGGAAAATTGGGTGTTGGTTGAGGAAGATTGGACGAATTGGATTCTCTAAATTCTTCAGGGCTACCACAATAGAGTAGAAATCGGGCGGACGAGGGATGTTAAATTCTGCACCAACCGCAGCACCATGAAACCCCGCCATCTTGCTCCCACATGTTATGGGTCAGAGACTTACCATCGTGTTTTAACACTTTACAGTAGTATCTTGTAGAACATACACTGGGCAGAAGTGTAAACTTGTTTGTTCGTCTCATTTCCTTCTGCGGCCTTGCGTAGACACGAAAAGAGGAAGTCACTCAGTGTCAAGCACGTAAAACGTACACGATAAACTCCTCAAAACAAAGGCATTTGTATTGATTACATTTTTGCAATTGGAATGTTTTCAGACGTACCTGATTATTTGCAGCTGAATTGAAATCTATATTAAGTGAATCTTTAACTCATATTTTCCCTTTTTTGGGTAAAATGTAACAAAATTAAGATTTATTATTTTTAATTAAGTAAAACTAAATAGCGCCAAAAGTTGCAGCCCAAATCGTTGTGGACACAACGTTCAAACTGAAACTAAATACATTTTGGAAATCATTGTAAACATAATTTTGGAAGTTAAAAAAGCAACAGATATCTCAGGTCAAGGGATTTAAATCTGAAAACAATGCATGCATTCTCTGCAATCTTAGCAAGTTTGTGGGTACACTCATGTGTATCACTGTGGATCTCCTACATCTCTTGTTAAACTAAATTAGCGGCGTTTTCTTCAGCACGTTGGACGTAAAGCCGACAAGAGAAAGCAAAATAGCAAAGGTTACCGTATGTTATAGTTAAGAAATACATTGCATTGAGGATTGTAGACAAGATGTGAATAGAAGAAACAAAAAAATATTTGATTTTTCTCTAATGTCACTTTAACGACCTTGAACTCATCTAATGGAGCTATCTAATCCTTTATTTTTTATTTGGAAATATTTGCCCATTCGGTTTTAAACAGCTGACCTTCGCGTTTGTCAAAGACCAAACATCGATTAAGGGCCTGAGCCTCTTGCGTTTTCTTTTGTTATGGCATCTGAATAACATTGCGAATATACATAACTTCATATTGTTACATTCCAGCTGGTTGGGTGGTTCACTTTGTAACATTACGAAATATTTCATTACCTGGCTCTCAATGGAAAAAGTATGGAAAAAGCATTTTTAATTGAGCCGCATTCACCCGGTGCGACTTTTATCAATTCGTTGAACTCAAATGTGAACAGGGAAATCTATGCGACTTGAATTCAACTAGTCGAAAACGAATTGATTGAAATAGGACGTGCTTTGTTACTTTGGATGAGTTGAATGGTTTCAACCAATCAACCTTGTGGTATTCGAGTTGAATGGAAGAAAATCCCTTCTTTCATATTTCTTCCGATGTAATCATGACCGAAGGCGTAAAGTTTCATCGATCACAGGTTTATCTGGTTTTTATAGTGTCTAAGGAATGCTATGGAATCAACTTAAAACACCACGATTTCAGTAAGAGAAATCATATCAACGAAGTTATACGTTATTTGCTGGGTTCTCGCGAGAAGCGGATCGCATTAGACTCCACTAGTGGTTGGGTGGGAGCCTCCTGTGCCCGAGTGCTCTCTGGACCAAGCGGCATCAGGAAGCCGATTTGTTGTGATTTCCTCCAGTAAATTTACTAGGGTGTCTTCTGTGTTTCCAGCTGCGTTGTGGGTGGTTTTTTTTTTACCCGTTTGGCTGGCAGGATAGGCACGCCGTCGTATGAAGGAAATAATGGCTGCAAGGGCTTATTGCTT
The DNA here is from genome assembly GCA_032466195.1 of Katharina tunicata. Lineage (NCBI taxonomy): Eukaryota > Metazoa > Mollusca > Polyplacophora > Chitonida > Mopaliidae > Katharina > Katharina tunicata. Next base: position 27,818 of record JAVFBZ010147973.1, on the reverse strand, counting down.
TGGAACTACACGCGAGTAAGCTTTAGCTCCTCTATTATATTTACTTAATCTAAGTCTGCCTAACATTTTCAAAGAATGAGAACAAAAATACAATAATTGTACACCTCCCACTGTGACACCTGATCCCGAATCCCTCATATATCTGTTCCTTGTGGCAAACAGGGGAACGTGCTTGGACGATGAGACATGTTGATTCCTGGACATTAACGAGATTGTTATGTCTTCTTTTGTGTTTATATACCAGCTGTATGGACTGAAGCTTCCTGTGACGATTTTTATTTCCTCGCCGGTCTTATTTTTATTCATTACTTAAAAAGCTAACTCATTCTGGCGCTGTTAATTTAAGTTCGTTGTCTAATTGCATAACATCAATATGAGCGATGTCGACACTTTTAATGTTGATATTTACAGATGGCTTACTTCAAAGATTGAAAGCTACATTACTGAAATAACATGATGGTTAAACACATATATGTTGTGTAATCAATCATCGCAGCATCTTGAACCGGTTTGTGTGTATTTATATCCAGCCTCTCGTCTATATGGCCCGGGAACTACACCAACATTGCTGTTTAACTGCTGCAAAAATATACTACACGCTGTCAGGTAAATTCCACCTGTATATATTGGGCTTCTGTCCGTTTAGAATCTGTGCATTCAAAATGATTCCCAAAGCTACATGATTTTGTTTAGTGATACATTAATCAATAGTGGTTCTGATCTTATCAATAGACATTGTTTATGATCTTTTTCCCATTTTTATCGATAGATATGATTGCTCAAGCTCTCACAGTATCCTTAAGATCATCTTATTTATGTGTCGATTAGCAGAAAGAGTAACAACAGTCCTAATTACAGTTGTTTGGGGCATAGCTCGAGGCGGAAACGAACTTATAAACTATATTATCGAGAGAAAAAACGAAAGAATTCCTGGGTTCAATGGCATTATCTACGGGATCAGTCTTTGTATAATGCATGCTCTTTATAGATTTCTAATCGGGGGAAGTAAAGGCTTTTGTTAGTCGCCACAGACGGGAAACCGTCAATAGGTTTGAACAACACACGCACACATCATATCATTTACAAATTACTTGGACAATTACTCAATACCAAATGAAAATGGCTAATTAAAGATTAACCAAGGTAATTGTAAGATTAAATTTTACCGGTGTTTACGGGAACTATTATAACCAATCTCGTCGTAGCATTATCAATGTTTGTAGTTTGCACACATGTGATGTCGTTAAATATTTGAGTATGGTCAATACGTATTCCAGCTTATAGTATGACTCTATTGACACGCTATGTTCAGCAAGTTTGGATCACAGAGACTTCAAACAATCTGAGGTATTTACTGAGTTAAATCTAATGCTGCCTTTTACAAGAAATTAAACCCTAATTGGTGAGAAAAACACACATTCCATTGTTTGGGTTATAACATTATATTAACTACAGATACTTGAAAGACATATACTAATAGTGATCTATTAAACCTGGTCGTTGAACAAGTTAATATACAGAGAAATCAACTAAACATATATTTCCTCACCTACATTGAAGGCTGTGCTTACAATTGGGAGCATTTTAGTGAAGAGTAAAAAAAACCGAACGCTGTTTTGGCTACTTAGGAAGAATTATGTACGTCACTGATAAATTTGTCGGTCCAAACTGTACAGGTTTTTAAATAGAAACGTATATATCCCGGTGGAGGAAAGCAACATTTTCTTTTCTACATTTATACAAAAATATATAAACGTAGAGAAAGATTCACAGCTTTTACCTGGATGGAAATTCGTTGTCGTTCTGCCGTGCAAAGCTTCTGTAGCTCATTCGGTTAGAGCGCTGGTCCTACTAGCTAGTCACGAGTTCGAGTCCAAGCACAATTTTCTTTCTCTATATTTATTTAAAAAATACATAAACGTTGTATTTCAACCGGGGAAAGGCTCGACGATTATTCTATTCGTATCCCATTACCCCGGTTTGCTGGTCTTCTTATAGAGGAATATCGAAACCGTGTACCTAAAATGTTTAAACTTCTAAAACATAGACGTCTTATAGCGAAAAGTATACTGTTCAAATAATGTGTTTTAAACCAAAACAGTTTAAAACAGATTTTGTCCCCACTTTATAAACAATATTATTCTAAGAAACGCTTTTCTGTCTCAATAGAAACACTTTTTGTGATTAAAGTGTTTAAGTGTTTTAAAGGTGCTTTAAAACAAAACACTTCATAAACATATTTGGTTTATACTTCTAAAACACTATCACGGTACTAAACACTTAAGTATCTCAATTAAAACACATTAATGTTTTTAAATAAAACACTGCAGTGTATTGAAGATAGCCCAATACCGATTTTACAAACACACCTTTAAATATGTTTATGAAGCGTTGTTGTAAAGCACTTTTAAAACATTTGAGTGTTTAGTCCACAAAAAGTGTTTCTCTTAAATGCATTAAAGTGTCTCTATTGAGACAGAAGAGCGTTTTATTAGAATAATAGTGTTTATAAAGTGGGGACAAAATCTGTTTATAAAGCGTTTGGTTTAAACACATTTGTGTTAATATAAGAAGCTGTTAATAACGTGCAGATATGGTGACTCTAAAGGACATATTGGTTTGGAGAAATCCTCGTGTATGGAAAAACACATACCTGTCCTTGTCCTTAGTTGATAGACTTTTGGGTTAGTTTCCAGGTCTTAATACGGCTCTTTTCTTGTTGGGTTAAACCTGTACCTGAATATATAAGTGTGCTATATATTTACAACATGTTACACTGCATTGAACTGCTAGTACCTCTTATCGAGATGACTGTAGTTTATTTTTTATATTTATATAGGCGTGAATGAGGCATTTAAAAGATTTCAGAGTCCGAAGAAGATTTCTGACCAAAAACAAGCGTATTTATGAAATTCCTATTTCCGCCAATATACTAACCACTGACACAAGCGAATTCAGGGTTTTAATTTTTCCTTTTTGCATTAATATTGGAGTGTCACGTGGAACAAAAACATAATTGGATGTTTATTTAAGTTGAAATCGCACTCGATACACCAGTTGAACTCTATCAGATCATATATCGATTGTATTTACATAGTATTTCCTAGATAAGCAGGTTTAAAGTGCAAACCTTGACGATCAGGACACGATTGGTTCTTTTCTAAATAAACCTGCTAGCGATTGGTCACTCTTGTACCCGGTACTACAAGAAAGTCCCTCGGACTTGCCCATTATCTCTGTTATGTTGTCATTCAGAGAAAGTTTATATAAACATAATCCTGTAAGAATAGTCGTCAAAGAATGACGAACATCCAGCTGTAATCGAGTAAGGGTTACAGTGACATAAAAAAAAAACGTCTGTTGTTCTGTGTCATGTGACCACTGAGTGGGTCCTTATTACAATAATCAATCCAGCCAAATGTTTTACAATCAGTTTGACTAATAGTTAATGTTTCAACACGCATAGTTATCTTTGAATCCAAGACATGCGACCTGTGTTCCAAGACTTTCAGGAAGCGTTCACTTGATATTAAACAAATTACGAAAATTAGTTCTCTGATATTTTTGTCTATAGGTTCAATCGGGTAGCTATTTCATATCCCCGTGCCAATGTAGTTCATATTCCAAAATTACTTAATAAGAAAAATAACTATTTCGTTGGTTTGAGCCTTCGGTTCAATATGCGTGTTAAATGGTTTAAAATATTCCTACATACTAAGGGGTGTATGACCCAATAATAGGATCCCATTCAAACATGACACATAGTGATGGATGAGCTTCTTCTGATTGTTCAGAATTGTTTACTAGGAATTTAAATCTCCCTCATACGACTTCGTCCGCATGCTAATTGACTTTGGTTTTTCTTGATTTGGACGACGAGTCTGTTAGTACTTTCTGCGAACATTATTTCAAAACACATGGATTTATTTATTAACAATAACACTGAAGATCAAACATTACGAATTAGTTGGTGAGTTTGTAAAACAGCTGTGACAGTAAAATGCCCTTCGTGCACAGGTAAACACGAAACAAGCAAGTCATTTGAAAGGTTATATGTTTAAGCGAACCTCCGACAATAATTATGAAGTAAAAAAATCGGTAATGTACAAATGTTTCTGAAGTTAATTCCCCATAAATATATACAGCGGCTAAGTTTATTGTATTATTTATCCTTACAGTTAGCTTGTGCCCTTTAAGTATCTGTTTGTTTTTCTCACCAATTAATGTTAATTCCGTGAACAAGGTAACCGCAGAATAAGTCAAAGAATACTTCAACTTGTTTGAAGTCCTTGTGATCCAAAGTTACTCAACATTGTGTTTCAAAAGGGTCATACTATAGGGTGTGAAACGTATTTACCGTACACAAATATCTAACCCTTATCGTTTATGTGTAAACTGCAAAAAGGTAAAAATAGCACCGCTAATGGCATCGTTTAGATGTAGATTTTATTTTAAAAAATACCACGGTTGACCTTTTGAAGAAGACATTTGCCTTCCCGTATTGAATCACAGACTCGTTTAAATATAAGTCCACATGCAAAACCTCTTAACCACTTTCGTTTATGCGATCATAAGGATAGATTACCACTTAAAACTGCACATCAAGGCGATGATCCAGGTATGAAAACTTCTAGTTAAGAACACATTTGGGATTCTAAACTGGCATCAGTCCAAGATATAGAGGTGGTAGATAGGTGGAATTTACCTGACAACTTGAGGTATATTTTCTTAGCAGTTAAACAGCCATTGTGGTCTAGTTCCCGGGCAGTCTAGACGAGAGGCCGGATATAAATACACACAAACCTATTCAAGATGCAGGACTGGTTATTTACACAACATATATGTATTTAGCCATCACGTATATATAATACGGTATATAGCTCTAAATCTTTCACGCCAGCCTCCTTAAAATATCTTCACTTTTAGTGTTAAAATCGCTCAAAATTGTGTAATATCATAAATTGACAGATATTAAATTAAAAATCATAGCAACCTTTGACCCCCTGAGCAGTAAGAAAAATGTACTTCTAATAAAAAAAATGAAGAAGCGTTTTAAGAAGCTTGGCTTCAAACGGTTAGTAAATAAACACAAAGACAGACATAACGACCTGGTTAATCTCTGGGAATCAACTTGACTTACCAGGAGAAGAAATAGATCGGGCCTAAGCACGTTCCCCTGTTTGACCGTACTGGTACCCGACTGACGCAACTCAATCATCACCTAACAGAAACAGACATATGTTAAATTCGAGAACCATCGTGTGAGGTTTACATTTATCTATTTATCTCTTTTTTTATCATTTTTTCATAAGACTTTGAAGGACATTTGTGTCAATATTAGAAAAGTGTTAATCACAGACAAGAAAAAGCTGAAGCATGTTATCTATATACATGATTGGATTCAAAGATGTAGCTAGGACAAAGTAATTATATACGCTTTGTACTGAGGACCAGGCGATGTAATCCTAGGTGACATTATACCCCAAAAAATCTAACCAACTCATATTTAAAGATATAAAAGCTTAACCTGACGGTGTTATTAAACTAAAGAAAGGTACTATAGACAATATTTGTGTTGTTTGGTCTATGGCAAACAGGTAGGGCCAGCTCATTAAACCGTTAACGAATGTAAATCTCTCCCCATATAAAATGGGGAATTAGACGACTCGATCATTCAGAGTTCAAGGTTGTAACTGTGACATTTAGGAACAATAAAATACGAGTATTAGATATATCTGAATGTTAGCTCACATCTTTTTGTTCTATTCACATCTTGTCTACAATCCCCAATACAATGTATTTCTTAACTAACATACGGTAACCTTTGGTCTTTGCTATTTTGCTTTCTCTTGTCGGCTTAACGTCAAACGTGCTGAAGAAAACGCCGCTATTTTAAGATAACAAGAAGTGTTTGTGGACTGATGTAAGCCGTTTCGCTGGTTGATCTTTACGGGTCGTCTGTACGCGATTGACCAGCGCTGGTTCCCGAAGTCCCCGAGTTTAATTAGACCCTGAATTGATGCGATTTGATGAGATAGCTGTTGACTGCAAAGATTTCTAATTGATATGCACCGGATTGAAGTCAGGCCTCCAACCGACTGAATCATGAATGTACAAACAACAACAACACCCCCTCTATAACACTCCATTTTCTATACTTCCACAGCAGCAGTACAGACAGCCTAGAATCTCTCTACTTAATCTGTTAAGTAAATTATCAAAAGCTTGGTATTTTTGTATAGGATTTCAAACAATCGTTTGGTTCCACTCCTACAAGGTGCTCACAACGAATTGTCAAATCTGAATCAGAAAAAATACTCTGTGTGGTAACTTGAAAAGTTATTATTTAACTTAAATCTAAAATATTGAATGGCCATTTAGTTACATTCTAACGCTTCACAAAATTTGAGTGGAAGTTTCATTTACTACAGATTTCAACAAACATATTACAGCTGCAATTAATAAGGTCCGCTTAAAAACATTCCAATGACACAAATTAAATCAATATAATGCATAATCGTATGCTTAATTGAAGCTTGATACTGAGTGACTTCCTGTATTCGTGTCTACTCAATGACGAAGACGGATACCAGACGAACACCTCTGCCCAGTTCCAGATACACCTCAAAATGTGACAAAACAAAAACTAGCAGCCAACAGCTCTCTAAACATGATCTATACATTATTAATCATTGGCTCTGTTGCTAGGCCACTAGTATAACCTTTTGTTAAAACCAATCTAAGTTTTGGGGTTATACATCAACTAACCAAATGGATCTATTCATTCTATTATACCGATGAAGTTGGTTTACTTGACCCATGAATTTGATTGCAAATGTTACTTATAGCGATTTGCATTTCTAATTTGGCCAGACGGCAATATATATGTTTATATGTCTATATGTTTCCGGTTAGCAATCGCATTGATACATACGACCATGCATTGGCATTTGAGTTCTGATGAAGATATAAAGACATCATGTTACTTACGAATACATTGGATTGCGAATCAAGTGAGTTGCAAGACACGTCATTGAAGTTTTATCGGGATTGCACGAATAAACAATTTTTTTTAAATCTTTTAACTCCTTTCTCCATCCGGAATTCCTTATTTATTAACAAGGCTATAGTCATATTGATATATACATGTTTTATACAAAATAAGCATGTGAAATGTTCTTACCTGTATTTTTATCACCAACGCATTCCATAAAACCCATAAACTCTTAAGTGCCCTTAGTCATAACAAAGCAGTTAAGAAACTCCGAAAAGATGCATATTTACGTTCTATATATTTCGACTCTAATTAAGTCCTCATCAGGAGGAAAGTAATTATCAAATATATAGATACCAGAAAAGTTAACAGCATAGCTTAGTTTTGTAAAACACCATGTGACTTATACGAAATAATCTTTATCTTATCATTGTTTGCTCTTAGAGTATGACTTACTTGGTTCGTTTCAATTCCCATAACGCTGACACGACGCCGTAGGAATGAAATAACATAAAGTAAGGCATAATAACCCAAGCAAATAAACTCAAAAATAGCTCTTTAATAACCACATTTACTGTTTAGAAAGAGAATTTGTTAAAAATTATCTTGTAATATTCAATATAAACCCACACTTTATTTTTCAATATATATCGTAAACAAAAACTAGATTTTGATTCTATTAAGCCTTGGCTCAGACGGTAAAGACTTTGGACGCATGGAAAAGGATGCAGTAAAACAGTAGGAGCTGGTTAAAATGATAGTTAAAAAAATAAGTCTGGAATGGTTGCCTTCATGGCAGAAACTTTAGTAAGATAGGTAGGTGCATATTTGAACGCAGGACACTGAATGACAGACGCTTTTGTTTGTCTTCTTAATCCGACACGGATGCGGCCTCCGACAAGGGACAATGTCTTTCAACTTTACACTCATACTTTCTTAGCACTGGTGGTACATCATTTTTCCAACTAAGCCATCCGTTTAACATTGTCCAGGTTGTGTAAGCGTGTTTGTTTACTGATGGAATACACTCCGTCTCATAAGTAAAATACTCATGAGAACGGCGTTAAACACCAATCAACATACCAACTTAACATTGATGCCATCTGGATGTGCTTAATTCTCAGGCACATTGTAAAATGATTTTGTTTGTATAAACTTCCCCGGAATTATTTCCGACAATGCCAACACAGAGATAATGGGCAAGGGCGAGGCATTTTCTGGCAGTACCGGGTATGAGTAACCAATCGCGAACAGGGTTATTTAGCAACGAACCAATCATCTCCCTCGTCTGAAACATGAATTGATTATATCACTTTAGAGGCGGTTCTGTTTGCATGAGGTTGTCGGCAATTGCACTTTGAAGCTGCTTATCTCGGACATACTATACTAACCAAACAAGATAGGTGCACGCAATGTTCTGATTCGGTTCAACTAGTGTATAAAGTACACTTTTGACCTTCATAGGCACATGTATATAATCTTCATTCAATGGGTTTATCATTTGATATCAACAGCAGTAGATATTTTTTGTAATTTAATTGAATTGAATTTATTCACGAAACAGAAATAAATCACAGCAGTTGATTTATGGGAGTCGGCGGAAATAAAGCTCCAGAGCGCTTGTTCTATCCCTCAAATAAATAATTGGTCAAATGAATATTAAGATGGTGATTGTTCAAGTCAAATAAAATGCTGTTAAGATAATAATGTAAAATTAGAATAATGTATACATACACACTCACATGTACAAAACACGTACATATATATTTGATTTATATATTTTTGTATACATGTAGAGAAAGAAAATGTTGCTTGCCTCCACCGGGATTCGAACTCGGGTCTCAGACTAGCCATGTTGTCGTTTTGGGGGTTACATTTTCGAAAGCAAAGTAAGATTTAAGCTGGACCTTTCAGTTTACATTATTTAAGTATAAATCTCAAATATAATTTGTGTATTTGCCAATCGGAGGATGGAGTTAGTCTAACTAAAGCTCAAATATACATTTTCAGAATTGTTTCTGAATGTAATTGTAAACCAGTACATAATCAGAATTATTCACTTAATATCATGCATGTCTCATATAAGTCTGAAGACCGATAAGACATAGGGTTCATACAAACAAATAAACACAGTCTGCAATATTGTTTTTTCCGTTTGCTTCGGTATTCACATATAATAAAAACAGTCCACAATGTTATTTTTCTGTTTGGTTCGGGATTCACATATAACAAACACAGTCTACAATATTGTCTTTCTCTTTGGTTCGGGATTCACATATAATAAATACAGTCTGCAATATTGTTTTTCTGTTTGGTTTGATATTAACATATAATAAACACAGTCTACAATATTGTCTTTCTCTTTGGT
>JAVFBZ010147972.1:39027-69790 GCA_032466195.1 Katharina tunicata | reverse complement strand
CCCTATACCGATTTTCATTACACTTCACACACATGTCTTTTATGAAAATGCCTTAAACAAGTTCGAATTTCTGGGTCAAAGTGTCAAAGTTTATGTCATATTTAGGCTAGAAAATATCATTCGGCCTTCAATAAATTGCATTTATGGTTATATTAGTTATATAGATATAGTTAGTAGAACAATAACGATACAGAACTCTACATCTACGTGCAACTAGTCCATGAGACGATTCGTTGTATAAATGTTCTCGGAGAAAATTGGCCAAGTCTGTGAAGGAGAGAGACATTCGAAACCACAAAACAGGCACTTAGTCTGCCGCAATATTCCTGCTGTGTAATTACCAGTCTTCCACTGCCGAAAATCATTCTCGTCGACAAGGCTTTCGATTCGGAAATTTTCGGCTATGCGGTTATCCTTCGTCGTTTATCACACTTTCCTGAACACTTCTTGTGTTAATAACTGCTATTTGATCCAAGGAACAGTGGTTTGGAAATTACCGGGGCTGTCGGTAAAGACCGGGACTATTTTAGCGGGCGTGATTTGGCTCGTATCGAATCACACGCGACCCATTCACACGCGACAGCCACACCCTTCCGCCGACAAAATAGGCACTCTATCATTATAAACTCCTTACAGCGCATCATTCATAAATGGTTTTATGTCATAAATATAGCTCTGGGAAGAAAAATGTTGACGGAAATCGCATTAACGAATCCTCGCTTAACTCTTTATGTTTGGATAATGGCGCAACAAAACGCGATGCCGAGGATAGAAATTTGATTAAATCACCACCCAAAAGAATTGAAATATATCTTTAAAATGGAGGACATATTGTTATTTAATGATACATGCTGATGACATGTACTTCATCATACACATAATTCAATTAAAAGTACGGCTTAGAGCTATATTATTGTGTCATAGAAACGATGATTAAACGCAACAATTTAAGAAAAATCCCTTTATGCTTTTCTCTTCCTTGGTTATACCATTCCTAGGGCTTAGCATTTTACTTTTGCAAATGTAGTATCTATTCAATTGTTTTGCAGTCAACCAAAAAAACTGGATTTGGATATCACCGTGTGAGTATCACACATTTTGACTTCTTTGCCTTCTGTGGTTGAGCGGGTGGTTCGAGGGAACCTCCGACATGTGTCCTAGTGTCGTCTGAACTAAGTTGAATCAGTTTAAACCTATTAGTTGTGGCAGCCTTCTTTTCGTCCTGTTAATGTCCTGTGCCATCGTGAGTGTTGTGGTGGTGGTGTCCTTCATATAGTGGGCTTTCACGCCGTCATGTTAGTGAAACAACTACGCGTACGCGGCGTAAAACCCCAATCCATCAAACTCAAACAAGTCTGGAGTTCGAAACTGATACAACAACCTTTATTCGGAGGTGATGTGGGTTACATTTATTGCTGGTAAATAAGTACGCCGTCATATAAGTGAAATGAACTTGAGTACGGCGTAAAACCCCAATCAATCAAACAAACACTGTAATCAGTTAGGTCTTCGCTGCTACTTTTGGTGGTTTAATAGCTTATAACTCTTTTTAATTCCGTAATGGAACTTTTTGGAAACTGAGGAGATCGCTGAGTGTGCTTTACAAGGCTTCCTTCTGTTTGTTTTTTCTACCACTCACCCACAACGCAAAGTCGTTATATCAGTAAAATACCCGTGAGTACAACTTTATACTTCAATTAAAAAAAACATAAAACAAACTGCTAGTGTGGTTCAACTAGTGGGATTTTAACTCTCTGCAAATGTTTGTCTCAGCTGTCCTCTGAGTTGCTCCTGAATATTTTACGTGCAAAATTCAAGTCCCATTCGCACCCAAAAATTCGGATTTTGAGATACCTCATAGGTTATGAATGTTTTCCTCAAGAAGTTGAAGTTGGGGCTTTCCATTCATTCCACCCCCAGATTTGTAGGCTAGGTGAAAGTGTTAGAATAACAAATAAAAACTTCTGCCACAATATGCAATTTGCTGTCAGTTCTGGGTCATGTTTTAAGGTACAACCGTTAACTTTAAAAGTCAACGCTTATTAGCTTCGTTTGTTACAAGGTTGAAAAAGCTGACTCGTTACTTATAACGGCAATCATCGTGGTTGGATCAGAGGCTTTGTTGATGCATATGGCAAATGGTCGACCCTCTTTAGGTTGAATTCGAACAAGCAATGTATCCATTGGATATTATTTTGTTTCGTCATCACTAATTTATTTTATGAAGAAAATTCAAAACTTGATTAAACCGAGACAATCAGAATTTGTTTACAAAAGACTTTTCCAGCATAGCATCTAAATTACCTTCTGTTATAAATGATTAATCTGTGAAATTGATAAACTCGGGAAATATAATACATGACCTTTGGCTCATTGTTCGATTTAATTTGTTCCGTCTTACCTTTTCTTCTTTATGCCCTCATTTTTTGGAAAATATCCAAAATATCCGAGCATCTTCTAAACAAGTTATAAAATTAAATGCTAAGAAAAATAGAATTTCAATTTCCTCGGTTGAACACATCCATATTGAAATCTATACATAACAGTAGCGCCGTGACAAGAACGCCATGTTTAAATCACCAGCCAATCATGTGAACTGTCAATCTTCACGAAGTGGGAAATTTCTTCATTGTGTTAAGAACGCGTATGTCAACATGTATGATCGCTTCATTTGCACCAGTGCTTAGAGGCGAGACTGATCTAGGAGCACAGTTTTCTTGACGAAATTTCTTCCCGTGTTCATTCTTCCGTGGAAATTATCACGAGAAAGAGATATGGAGTTGTGTCGTCTGTAACAGATTGAACCGGGCTTTGGGTTCTCTACCATCTAATGCAGTAGTCGTTCTGATGTTATAATGTTTCTTTATCGATAAAACATTTTTTTGTGGCATTTGAAAAGTGAAGGCTTATTCCAAAAACCCTTATCATGGTACTTACCCCCGAGACTACGGGTTGAATCATCTCAGACCCTGTGTTAATTAGTATAAGTGGAATAAACTTACAATGTAAGTACATCGTTCAACACAAAAAAAAAAACAGACCCGGCGCCTATATATTGATTTGGATGTTATTAATGGTTATTGGACATTGAACAGCAGGCGTCAGCTTTGAATCATTGTTAATTCACAAAGCGAAAACAGTTATAAAATACCAAAAAATGGTATTACAAAGGGGATCTATCAGCATCATTATTTTTGACACATAAACCGGAAATTACGTTTCAACAGTTGTCAATATTTAACTATCTCGCGAGATCTCGGCAATGATAGCGATGATTTGAGACAGGAACTCTTCTGTGTTGGCGGCAAGAAAGCTGCTCCAGTCGACAAATATTTTGATAAGTGACATGTTTTTAATCTGATGACATCATGGCAGATAAATAGCTCGCGAATGGCTTGTTATTTTCCACCCACCATGACGCCAGTGTCGTAATGTGTTGCCAAAATATCCCATCACCCGTCTTTATATATGTTGTTATAAAATAGTGAATATCCATTTTTCTCCGGTTCACATTGTACAGATAAAACTGAAGCGTTTTAATGCTTTTGAAGTTCATCGAATTATATACTATAGAGTTATCAAGTTTCATAAAATGTGAGCTTAATATATTACAGAATAGTATGTTTAATTGTATTCATTTGCGAACATACAGGCATTAAAACGTTTTGGTATTGAAGGAATATAGAATTACAGAAAATAGATAATATATTTCGACATTATTATGTCATTTATCAACATATGCATTATATTTAATTTGTTGGCTTTATTATGCCATCATTAGTTAAACATATACATAACATGTTTAACTGATGGTAGTATAAAAGCCGAAATATATTGTCTATTCCATCATGAATTCCTTGGTCGGATTTTCTGTAATATTATTATATGTCAAAATGATCAGTGGATCTACTGGCTTATTGAAGGAATCTTTTGATAGATTTTTAGAATTTAAGACCCTCTTAATACCAACACCAGTCTCTTCAAATCTGTTTGGGAAAATTTATTAGATTTATGAAAAAAAATCCCAATCAATTAAAAACTCAGGTACCGTTAGACATTGATAATGAGATAATATATATAATTTCATTAATAGATCCTTAAAAAGTGCAGACCATATATGTTATCGCATTTGTATAAAACGATCCATTGATTTACTTGGGTGACAGACCTTGTGTGTAATGACTAGGCATTTTGAATGTAGCTGTGAACGTCATAGAGAGGCTGCTCAAACTTGACCTGATTAATCGGCCTATGAAAAAATGTAAACTCTTTCACGTGACATGCTTCTCTTGTTGCATTGGTCATTTTTGCCTAATGTTATGCTAAATAGTTCTAGTTTATTTCATCATTTTCTTTGCTGTTACCTGCTTTATGTCTATTTATTTTAATTGGCGCATAATGCACTTGATGTCTTATAGGATACGTTTATATACACGCGATATTGTCTACAACGGTAAATATACCGCTAAAGGGCCAAAAAAAATGGCCTGTTATTACACTAAAGTCAATAATCGGAGGTGACGGACGGTACCGGAGATAGGCGAAGTTGAACTAGAATGCATGTTATCGATGAAAAATTTCTAAAACTATAAATTTAATCGATCAATATAAAATAACGATGACTTGGAATTGATAATTAATGGACAGTTCGATCCGTGTCATGATTTAAACAAATTTCACCCAAAAAAGATAATTGAAGCACTTAGTTACGACGAGTTAACTCCAAGCTACTAAGGAATAAAGAAAATAATTTGTTCGTCCCTCGTTGTGCGTATTGGGACATGGTTGGCACTAATGTACCAACTGTCTTGGTGTGTGGGCCTTGCAATAAAAAAAACTTCGAAACCATGTTTATGAATCTACTATCTCACTCGGACAATATTTGACCATCTGTCCTACTGCCTGCAGAGATTTGTTTATTTCAACCCAGAAGAATTGTTTGTCTCTGTTTGGAGATCACACATGGCCTGCAATCGTTAAATCGAGTTGCCACCCTTTAAACAATCTCTTAACTCAACAAAATAAACTCTGCACATGTCTTGTCATAAAAATGATAAATGCGTTTTAAGCGGACCAGATGAAAACATGAAAGTAGATTCTCTATGAAGCCAAATGATAAAAACAGGTTAACGTTAAGGATGTGTGTAGTTTCGTTTATCCTATGGCATCAGTTCTGTCCTTTCTTTCAACAACATCGGACATTACGTAAACGGAATATTTATTTCAAATTCAAACGTTTACGGGATACTAATTTCCCAAACTCTTTGTACTTTTAGGCTTAATATTCCAAACAATCAATTTAATGAAAACGTCAACTTTTAAAAATATCAACATCTAAAATGCCGATTTGTTTTCAAAATTAAAATATTCATACATGTACTCTGTTGAAAAATCTGCTTTTATATCATTAAGATTCAATCCAGTAGTTTGTGAAAACTGGTTTCAGAGGCTGATTTGGAGGTAGAATTCGAAGACCCGTTGTCTAAGCAGTTCCATGCGGTGACGACTTGACAAGAATCTTTTATTCAGATTGACATATGATCCGAGGCTTTTCGGAAATCTGCCTGCGAGCGAATCTTACTTGAGCTGGTATCTCACGATTCGGCGTCAGAAAAGACGCTGCAAACGAGACAATCCTGGCTATCCGCGAGAATTAAATACGACTTTGTCGTGAAATTTTATCCGGGGCATTTTGCCAAGACGGACAACCTCACGTTTTGTGACATGCCAATTGATGCGGCCAATGACAAAGGCTTGTCGATAGAGATCGCGTGGAGTCGCCAGATCAACGGCTCGGATTGAAGCCATCAAGAGCCCGCGGCTGTATCTATTTACGCCTAAGTAATTGTCCCAGACGCTCTCACAGTTGCCAAATAGCTGTGTACCCAGGCAATTACAAGCAATGTGCTCGGACAAGGCAGCTTACAGCGAGGTTAAGTGATAAAGACGGAGACCAGATACAGAGCGGCGCCATCCTATAATCCAGTACAACTCTGAACGCCAAGTAGTCTTAGCTTTGATTCAAATTAAGTAGAGAAACAAGCTACCGATACAAAGTCGGACGCCCAGTCGAAGTTCCTCTTTAGTTTTTAGCTCCTGTAGAGAATCACTGTTAATACCTCCTTCCAATAACACTGTTTCAATCCCACAGGGACCGATCAGCTACTCACCCACCAACAGCACAAATCCGTTGGCTATAGTTAGGGACCTACTTTCCAGTATTCCGAGCATATTCGAAACGGTAATACGGCCCCCGCATTGAATTTACGAGGCAGAAAAGAACAGATTTAGAAACAACAGAAGGCCACTTCCCCTTTCTTTAATCAACAATTTATAAACTCGATTGAAGTTTTAAAAAAATCAGTGAAGTTTAAATAATACGTCCAACTATATCGTTGACATTCAAGATTGTACTCTCTTGGCATGTAGTCAATCCACTTTGATGTGGAATATTCCGAATGTCTCGGAATATTTGTGGACAATTCGCACTCTGCGATCTTCAACCTCCTAAAGTTTGTTTGATTGAGGTTTTAAGCCGTACTCAAGTTTATTCAACCGACTTAGATATTTTCACACAAACTTCAACATCTCAGACTTATGCAATAGAAAAATCACAAGAAAACAACGAAAAAATACCAATAACAAGTGAAAAATTTCATATTTACAACTTTATTTTAAAGAAAGAAATGGGCTTTATTGACAAGCTACATTTAAGTTGTAGCATACACATGTATCCGACTACGACAAACTTAATAATTTCTTTTTCCCATCGAGGACATAATGTGACAGGCCTGTAGGGCAATGATATTTGACGACCCAGTCATCTTTCATTTACATATAGTACTAAGATCCTAAGTGGTCATTTGGTAGGACAGGATCCAGCAAAATATTATCAGTTTATATTTATTTATAGAGCACTAGGTTTACACAAATTTTAATATAGCATTACACAAATGCTAACAATCTACCATAACAAACATTTATTGAAAATGTCCCAAGTTTTATATAAATCGAATTAAAATGGCGTTATATTGTCTTTCGTGCTTTTATATGTATTATACAGTACAGTAAATACGTTGCACCTCTGTTTCAGTCTTGCAGTTTTACAAGACTACAGTCTACAGTGGCTAATAAAACTGATCAACGTTGTATATGGGAATCCAGCAATAAAGGTTATAGGTCCGACACACATGGCATCAACTTTTCAAATTCATTAATATGTTTTATGAGGCTTTCATACAGTTCGAAATGTTGAAAGGGACATAGTCAAGTCTGGTTTGAGACTTTAATTACATTTAACAAATTTAAGTCGTTATATGGGCTACTTCGAATATACATTTTTCTCAAGGTTATCCACACGAAAGCGTATCGTAAATTATTATTTCTGACATGGTTGTTTGAAATAAATCCGTTATTTTTAGGTAACTCTACGAGTGAAATAGATAAAGATGTTCGGTTCGCTCGAAGTATTTCTATACACTGGATGAATTGTGAACGTGCCAATCCATTATCTCATCAAATCGTTATGCTTAGGACCATGTGCTTTTCATGGTGTCCTCTTAACACCAACTATCTGCAGCATTTCCTCTCCAGCAGGAAATGTTTTAATCTGATAGCGGACCATGGGATTCTGATGCAATCCGTGCTGCCACTTGCACAGGTCCCATTTCTTAGGCAAACCTGGAGCGCCATGAAAAACAAAAACTTATCCCGTATTAAGCATTGGGTTTGCCAGTATACATCAACCATCGACTATTCTTGTCTCAGGTGATCTTTCTCTTGAAGAGTTCTGATATGGATGATATCTGTACATACTTGTCGAAGGGAAGAGGCTCGATTCTGATGTTGATATCGATGACGCGTGCGCTTCGGGAACACGCAGTCCGTTTTGTAAGGAGACACCGGGGGCCAGGCCAGCATTGCCGTATCCCGGGAGACCTAATAGGCTGCTGTAGAAGAAGAATGGTCGGTAGGGATTGTAGTTCGATAGCCCGGGAGAAGTCGATACGATGGGCCTCCAGATAGACCAAGTAGCCGACGGCAATCTGTCCAAACTGACAAGCCCTTCTGAAAAAGATACAGGCAATGAGAATCTTAGATGTTTTTCGGAGAAAGCAGGCAGAGCCTATCATGAGATGCATGTGTACAACATTATTTCCTTTCATACACAGAAGTGTATTCCATTTTTTCTCTCGGTAAAAAGAAGAAGCTTTTCAATTTATGTTTGGCTAAGTTTTCTTTCACCTGCTGCGATCTTTAGTTACGACTAGGGGATTCCCCAGATTATCAGCCTTTTTAATTGGTCCAGATGTTTTGGGGCACATATCGACCAATCCGAGCACACAAGCGGGGTCCCCCTGAAGTCTCTATTACAAATTGCACCATGTTAACACAAACATAACATAACTGAAACAGTACCCTTTTCTGTCTGTCAACGGAACAAAACTAAATCTAGAACAATAATAAAACCAGACATTGTCATCCTGAAAGTCTAAAGTTATTCTAAATGTCTCAACTTCTATAGGCCTCTAAAACAAGAAAATTAACCCTGAACTCAGGTGAAGTAGCTAAGGCGTATCGAATGCAGTATCCACCGCATATACTGGCATTCTTTGTCATCCTTATTGTGAGGAAAACCAGGCAAACGTCTTAAAGCTACTGGTGAAGTAGCTCTTTCAGAAAGTCTAGTCCTGTCCCTTTGAAGACTAGGACTTTAAAGACGGCATCGTCCCTCCAGATGAAGTGCCAACAACTCAACGTGCCTCGTTTAAAAGTGTGCTACCTGGTTTTCAAGTGTGTGAACTCGAGAAGGACTATGCTACTTAACACGGTAACGATACATCTATAAGAAATAAGGTGAGGAGTGGATTGGGTTTTACCACAAACACTTTTAGTATAACTGGGAATGTTTTCTTCCCTTCTAGTATTAGAGAGCAGTTAAAGTTATGTTGCACTCAAGGTACTGACGATCCTTCGTTGGAAGATTTAAGTCTTTTTGTAACAATCCATTGTTTGTGAGAAACATTTTAGTTATCGGTTTTTCTGATTTGTTTACTTATTTAGTAATAAACCTCAAGCTATTCGATTCCATTTACGAAAATATAATCTTCAACCTTAATTATAATAATATGTTCCACCACACACAAATATTTTCAAATAATAACATCTAATACGCAATTTTATTTTATTTGCAGGGGCTGAACAAGTTCTCTATGACTTTATTCCCACCATCATATACAATGCAGTCTCAACATTTGTTAAACAAATGGTTTATGGAGAAGAAACATTTAATGAAATGAAATGGAAATAACGAGTCATAGCCCGACTGAACAATACACAGTTTTAAAGCAATATTTTATTTTATTTTTATTTTTATTTGTATGCCTTCATTAATTTCCGTGTGGTATCATTGTTACAAGGTTGTTTTACTCATATGTCGGCCCAATGCGTGGTGTAAACCACCCAAACAACATTGGCAACACTCACGAAAACAATGGACATTTAATTGACAAAAAGCACCAGGTCACATTACTTTCATCGTCGCTTATTAATTTGAATTGCATTCATATGAACTGCCCTGAAGAAGCATATGAAACAACAATCCTTGTTTATCCACAGTTTTGTACTAAAATAGTTTCCAAGTCATTTGACTTTGTCACTGCCATTTTTGACGAAGATGAGGATTTAACTGACGAACAGTATATATATGCAACAATAAACACTACTTGGGCTAAATGGTGAACAATCAAAATGGCATTTTTGCACTTCCATAACTTTTGGAATAGCTGAACGCAGTCTATATTTAATTTTACACTAATAACAAGTCACAGGCATGGTGCGAAATCTTTCGGAGCTGAAACCCAATAAGTAAGGCCTGGTCAAGAATTGGCGAAAATAACATGATGGCTACAAAAGTTCTGCACCTCCTACTTTGAAATGAAATAATTTTATTAAAAACTTCATTTTAGCAAATATGTCTTATGTGAATTAGATATATATGGTACAACCCCATATACAATTTTATTAAAAACCTGAGACGTCACCGGACCTTTTGTGTTAATTTAAACGGACTATAAAATTGGCAGCTCTGTCCATGACAACGAGTAAAGAACTATTACGTTACAAAATTCACCAATTACTGGAAGCCAATCTAGAGACGTTTATGTGTACGGTTTCGACACAATACAAGCAGTTTAACCTCAACCTCAACCGACACCTTATAATCAATCCAGAGACGTACCTTTCGTGAATCTAGGATCCCGGCACTTGAGGGCATCTTCAAACTCCGCATCTGTGTAAGATCTGAGGGGAGAGCGGGCGTACGTGTGATGGTGAATGAGACAGTCCATGCTTTCTCTGACGAGATACAATTATACAGTCGCCTAATAACATTTGCCTTCGTGCAATGCGACATGATGTTTTTGAGAATTTTATTCTTACAATCAAAACGGATTTTTTTTTTGGAATTATATTTTAATAGGCCCAAATGCAGGCTCATTATGATGAACATTTCATAACAGCCTCAACTAGCATTACAAACGTGTGACATTAATATTCCAATTTTATTTGATGAGGATCGAATGCAAGACTTTCATTTCAAATAATATATAATTGCGTGAAATTAAAGTACGGTTTTGTTACTGACTGTAGCCCATATTTAACATTTGCTGTAAAATGTTATTCCTTAAACTGAATTTATTTTATTATTTAAATTATTGTTTATAATAATAATGAATAACTGATATCGTTGAACATAGTTGTAATACGGTAAATCTTATAAGATCGCCTTGAAATGATTACCAACATTATAGACGCCTTCTCTTTACTTTGTTTCTATATTGCAAGTACTGTTTATCTTCAGTAAGTGGCTTGTTCAAAAAACTGATATTTTAGAAAAACTAAACCGTCAAACTTTTAATTATTTGATATTGTCAATAACATACGTATGGTTTATACCTGCCAAATATCTAATGTTTTCTAGCTGACAACACTAGTTCAGTAACGCTTGAAAGGCATAACTCGTTAACAAAAAAAAAACATTGAATTCAAATGTTCATTAAGTTGTCTGGTTTACCTTTCAAAATCTGTAAGTCGTGAGGAATCCCTGAATCCTTTGGCAAATGGATTGCTGTCGATCTTTAACTTTGTTATCTGTAACATTAAATCCCAATTATGTCTTATGTATTAGCTCTCCAGTTAGTAAGAGTAACACACCATTAAACGTTTTGGTTGGTTATATTTTTGTTAGGAGCGAAGGCGGTACCGTGGCTCACTTGGGTGACCGTTGGGCTACCGAGACGAGACCCCTTCAAAGTACCCGTTACTGCTTCAAGAGCCCTTTTCGACCAGTAGCTATTTCAGAAAAGTTTACCGGTGACTGCGAACAATTATGTTGTCGTTATTTTTTATAGGTTTTACCCGTTTTCCATACAAAGTCGTTATATAAGTGAAACATCCTTTAGTGTGATGTCAAACCCAAATCAAATTTATGATTAATATATTGATAATACCGATTCGGTGAAAAACTCTGCACTCTTTCCTATTTATGTTACCCGTGCTTATATTGTAATAAGCCTATTCAGTTTATTATTTAATGGAAACAAATTTCTTAAAAAAAGTTGCTAACTTACCAACTGGTTTTGATAAGCCGTGACTGCGATAAAGACAGACTCAGGAAATACATAGGTACGAAATTCCTCCGCGTCTAAGCTGGTGATTGTACTGTGTGGATTATCCTTCCGCTTCACAATGTGGATCCTTGGTTGATATTTGTGCATGGAATTCAAAATTATCTGTGAGACCAAATAAGAAAGTATAAGAAAACGAATTACCTACGTTGGGGACGGCAAACAATACAGTGAAGAAACGTTTAACCTGGGCAGACATATTCGTTTCAAGAATAGGTGATATGAGACTTCCTTCTGCCCTATTTTCCACGATTGACAATAATTCGATCCACCTATATTACTGAACAGTAATGATAAGCTACAATCGGATATACATTTCTAGCGACTGTACATTTGTATGTTTGTATTTTGGTTCAAATGGTAATGTCAAATCTAGCGCCTTTGTCAACTCTAACTTCTTGAACGTGTATGTATCTTTATACTTACATCACCAAAAGAAAATATAAGTTATACTCCAAAGAAAATAAATGTTATACAACAGAAAAGAAGAAAATGCATAATCCATGATAGAAGAATATAATTCAGAGGAAAGGAGAATACGGACATACATATTTAAAAAAAAAAAAAACATTTATAAAAAAGTTATTTTGAAATGAAATCATGTGATAGGATACAAATAAACAAACAAAATATGTTATATAGCATGCATTCAATTAATTCGAAAGGGAAAAATGAAGTTTCTATCGCTATCTACCATTGCTTTACAGAAGAAAATAAAGCTATATGTTAGTAAGCATTTTCAAAATATAGAAAAATATAAAACAAAATTTAAAATCGCAACGTTTGTATTACTGTATAAGAGAAAGTTTAACTATATAAATTAAACATGAGAAATATAATTTTATTTTCATCATGTTTATCGTACCATATGACAAAACAATTTTTTTATGGATCACAACTTCTTAATTTATTGAACAGAACGTTTCTATCTCATTCCAGAGATCGTACTTGAAAACAATCTGCCCAATACATTAAGAAATTGTCATCTGTCCAAATTCTCCTCTCGTCTTATATTTATTCAAATCTAAATGCTACCTAACGAAATATATTTGTATATTTGGATTCAGTCCGCTGACAGTTGTTTTCCTCAATCTGTTAAATTAAATACTATTTCGTGGCTATACATGGGTTATTCCTTGTCGAGGGTTCTATATAGATGTATTGTAATCAGTTCCGAATATAAATCCCTGTGCATGGTGGCAAGAAAATTTTCTTTCTCTACACTGTTAAATATTCACATTGTTAAACTAATAGCTTTATTAGTTGAAGCGATACTTTTTTCAGGTTGTGTTATTTTAACCCATGCCTAAATATATATTTTTGTATTAATGTAGAGAAAGAAAATTGTGCTTGCCTCCACCGGGTATATATATGTGTATTACATATTCGCCACTTTGTTCTTCACAATTTACATGTTGCATGTATTAACTATTCTCGAGATGCACCTTAGGTTATCCACAACAACTCGATATTCAGGTCTATCTAAAAATTGTCTCTAGAAATTTTCTAAAACATGAGATGGTTTATCGTTTTTAATTAATCAATATCCCCGTGCCAGTGTGATAACTCTTGACAAAAATATATATATTGTAAGTAGGTTCAGTTAATTTGACTCATAAAACACAAAATCCGATATATTCCGATTCAAATATTGAGGGAAACACAACTGTATTTAAACTACAAGCACATGATGTATTTTGATCCTCCTTAACTTACATGCCCACTTTTGTCCAGCATATTATTGGTCAGTTTGACTTTCTCGAATGACACGGACTGTTTAAGGAGTTGTTCTCCAGTGAATGGGGAGTCTGGGTGCATGTAGAGGCGGGTTGGGATAGGAGGGTCCGCCTTCCCCGCTACTAGCCACGAAGATCGGTGGTATGCGTATCGGTAACGTTTGTTGTCCACGGGGATGATATCCATCAACACAGAATACTTGGCCTCGGCATCTAGCCCTGTAAAGGATACCCGTAGGGTAGGGAACATCCGCCTGCAATAACGTCAGAAAATAGCAAACATTTATCTAACAACAAAAAATGGCTAATCACCCTGAACAAAGTCTCAAATGCGCATTTTTTTTAATCCAAAAGGTGAGGTGAAAACAGTCAATAGCAAACACCTGATTCTTGTTTGATGTCATTTTTTAAAGAAATAAAATAGTTTCATGAGGACGAGTACATCATGAAAGCGATCTGGTGCCAAAACCTCTGCATTTTAAATATCCGTCAGTATTATTTTCCCGATGACAAAAGCTATGAATTAAAAAGAAGGTGATCTATTTTAATCGCACCAGCGCACCAGAACTCAAACATTATCTTAATAAAGTCATGTGATGAGGGAGATTTCACGAGATCCATTCCAGTTCATGGTACCATTCTAGTTCAACTTTGCCTATCTCCGGTACCGTCCGTCACCTCCGATTATCGGCTTTAGTGTAATGACAAGCCATTTTTAGCCCATTAGTGGTATATTTACCGCTGCAAGCAATATTTGTATCGCATGCAGATAAACGGTTGCTACAGGACATCAAATGTATTCCGCGCCAATAAAAATCGACATACAGCAGCAAAGAAAATGAAGAAATAAAGTAGAACTATTTCGCATAACAATAGGCCGATGACCAATGCGACAAGAGAATCAGGTCACGTGAAAGAATTTAAATTCCTTCATAGGTTGATTAATCAGGTCAAGCTTAAGCAGCCTCGCTATGACGTTCACAGCTATATTGAAAATGTCTCGTCATTACTTACAAGGTCCGTCAACGAAGTGAATTAATGGACCGTTTTATGCAAATGTTCCTGGTACATGCTACTTTATTGTTTAGATATATATAAGATCAAATGTTAGGTTTAAAAGGTGACAAATATCTCATCCCTCCCTATAACTGAACTTAAAGCAAAAGAAAAAACATTCTGACAGAAATGGAGCGCCACAGTGTCGTCGATGTACCCGGAAGAAAAGACTTACAGAGCCTATTGAGACGATTCCGCAAACCCCAAGTAATAGTAAAAAACCATACTGGAATACTATTGGGTTGATGCACTGACAGACGGACTGACGACTTACGGACCTGTTTATTCTTCCTTTTCTAGCATAACGCGATTGTGAACTGCAGATGTGATCTTTTAATAAAAGTGACTATTGATTAACTGACCGATTAATTGAAGCACTGATCGATCGATTGATATATTGATAGATTACATAATTTGTTGATTGACGCAAAGCGAAATCGAATCACAGCTATTGTTTATCGAACTTTTATTACAAACGAATGAGAATGCTAAGTGTGTATGTCTGAAGGTGTTTGAGGAAGGAAATCACTGATATATCGTCAAACTACTGACCCCACCCACCTAATAAAAATGTATTTGTCTGAACTTAAATTAGCAAAAACGACACATAAACATGTCAAAGTGTTTTTCACGCTGTATTTAGACGCACATACCTCGAAACTACATTTACCTTTAGCCACGCTTTATACAAGTGTAGCGTCGCGGAAGATTTGGTCTGACAAGGTATTTACTCTCACAGTATACCTACCTACTTAAAATTCGATGTGCCAAAACTTACACAAAAGATGCAATATGTGTGGGCTAGTATATACATTTCTGCAACGAGTATAGCATTGCAACCTACAGCGATTATATATATATCACCCGCAATCAGCGGCAATTATTCAGCGATACTTTCAGATAAAAGGTTAGCGGCGGGTCGAATTGCCGCGAACTCGTCAGGAATTTAATACGCGGAAATTCGCGTTTCAATGCGTGTCACAATATGATATGTCTATAAATAGTCATACGATTAACCAATCATCATTCAGCAAATTGCCAGTATGAAATATCACTCCAACGTGCGAATGACTTAAAATATAGTAAAGCCCAGATATTGCGTGATTTTTTATTCCTAATCGGTGCGTAATTACGCTCGATTACGCCATCTATATCGTATTTATTTTACCTCACTTAACGTTACAGGGTAATAATTACTAGTTACCTTATATTGGCAAATCTGAAAATTATGGTGACATCTAAAACATACCCGTCAATTTCTACAATTTTAAATTACATACATTACCAAATAGCATTTGTTAACTCGCTAGTCAGCCTATGATTTGGTACCTCTAGAATCAAGCATGTGAACTGCTAATGTGTATGTACAGCTAAAATAGGCTACTGCACGTCATTGTGTTATTGATTGATGCATTTTTGATTGATTGATTGATTGAATGAATCGGTTACCTGATTTTTTTTTTACAATGATTGTGGCTTTGTTTTAGTTAGTCCTCTATAGATTACCACATATCAGTCATATAAAATTGATTGATTGATTGATTGATTGATTGATTGATTGATGTATTGATTGATTGATTGATGTATTGATGTATTGATTGATTGGTTGGTTGGTTGGTCCATTCATTGATTCATTAATTCATCAATCTGTTGATTTTTCATTGACTGACTGTTCATTGATTGACTGACTGAGTGAGTGATTGATTAATTCAAAATTTAATTCACCAAATTCTTTTTTTGTTACAGTTAAGCCTTATTCCTGTCATTGTGACTGTTTTGGCGCACCATGAAAATGAGGCAAGACAGCTGAGAGGACAGAAATATAGTAGGCTATGAACAGATATTCAGACAGAGAAGAAAATTACTACATTAGATTAAGCCTGCAAAAAAAACTCATGGTTGGCTAAACCCTGGCTTATTTGTTTTTCAATATTGACTTTGTTTTGCGATAGGATATGTAAGCCTATATGTATACCTGTCGATGGTAGTTCGTTCCACAAATTCACAGGTGCAAGCTGCCGATGTAGGCGCACGCTGGCGTTCCTATAAGCAAACCAACTCATGCGATGTAAATATATTTTCTTCGTGGACGTGTACAATAATAGGCGATATACCGACTTAAGCTATCGAGTGTCTTTAACTGCCTATTACGTCTGGCAGTCAACAATACAGAATTAAACGATCGAGTTATATTGTTGCGTGCTACGGAACCACACACAAAGTGTCAATCACAACGCCCCCTAGATAAACAAACCAAGGGGGCATAAGTCAAGAATAATTATATAAGTCTACGTCAGCCAGTGTGGTTCATGTTTCAATTTTACCTCACGTGAAGTTGTTTTCGTGAATAGTATTGCATTATTTGTTTTTAAAATTTTATTCATAGCCAAAGGAGCGTTCCTTTCAGCATTTCATCATTCTGAAGCATTGTCAGGTTAACTGTACATGTGTCTTTGTTGAAATAAAGTAGGTCTACTAATAATAATGCCGAAACGAATTAAACTTTGAAATTGAACCTCTCTACAAAAACTAAGTAGAATAACATAAGATATTATGGATATTTAACAACTGGTATATTTTTGTCGCAACGTTTCGGCCTAGATGCTAGGACCGTTTTCAAGCAATATTGCTCTTGCTTGAAAACGGCCTTAGCATCTATGCCGAAACGTTGCGCCAAAAATATACCAGTTGTTAAATATCCACAATATCTTATGTTATTCTAAATGTCTTGACTTCTATATGCCTCTTAAAGAAGATATATAACTAAGTACATTAAACACATTTCCCCAAAAGCGTAATACGGAATGTCTGCATAAAGAAACCATGCTTTTGCTACAGTTTCCTGTCGTGTATGTATGGTGACCGGGTACATTTATACCTAACAATTTAACAAAATGGACAAATGTGTTTCTTTCGCATGAATCGGCTGATGTTCGACCCTAAGTCCAGCATTTATGTATCAGTCGATCCTAGCCGGACGCCTTCGTTACATGTTATACTTCATCGCTCAAGTAAATTGTAGACAATATTTATTGGATCTAAATTATCTCGAACCGCAGACACGAGTAAATTGTCTGAGGTAGCAGACGATAGCTCGTGACAATTAGATAATCGTCCAATCAAATACATTCAACCTCCACGTGCCAAGTTCGGACATGCGCATGTTAATAATTCCAAGCACGTGCTCTATGACGCCTTGTGGCGTAACTGATGTGGAAATAAAGAGCAACAAATTAACAAATCACTAATTGCGGCTTCTTTCGGAACGAAAAAGCCAATGAATTTGCACCAACATTATCCGAGCTGCCGTATCGATTGACACTTAGGATTGATAAGTTGGTTAAGCTTCTATACAATGGCCTGTCTGACACGATAATTGCTCAAACGAAATGAAGTTATTAACTCAAATCATTACATTTAACCAAAAGTCAACAAAGAAGTTTAATCAAACTATTTGTGTGCCTTATCTTATACTGATCTTATATAACTGCATAACACTTGGCATTAGTAACGTCGACCTGTGCTAAGTGGATTTGGGGTGCTCACTAGTAGATACAACAACAACTTATTATTCATTG
Organism: Katharina tunicata; assembly: GCA_032466195.1. Classification (NCBI taxonomy): domain Eukaryota; kingdom Metazoa; phylum Mollusca; class Polyplacophora; order Chitonida; family Mopaliidae; genus Katharina; species Katharina tunicata. The sequence goes on along the minus strand of JAVFBZ010147972.1, from coordinate 51,733 downwards.
GACATACCTATTTTATTAGAGAGTACTAAAGGTCAGACAACAGGCGCCAACAATGGCACATGTTCATAGAGTAATCTGGTCAATGTTGGACAAAATTTATCAAGTTCCCTTTGAAAATTCTTCTGTAGAGATGCTTAATTAAAGACTTAAGAAAGACTTTGTTATCTTTAGTAACGAAGGGTTATATGTAGTCGCAAAAAAAAAAAGATACATTGGACCAATAGTCTGGACATTTCTGTACAAATTGCCAAGTTATGAATTGATACAAAAATATCAATTTGTACATCGGTTGATATAAAAACATTTGTGACAATGTACAAATAGTTGGTATACATATATAGTTTATATAAACAATCTTTTATTCTCGTTTATAAAGCATCAAAACTTTCCTTTTATTTAATTCGCTGAACTTATTATAAAGAGTCATTTTATTTTTGCACATGAAAAGGTAAAGGTGATTTAATTGGCTTTGAAATTATTGTAGTCCACGTTTGATATTAATATAATTGCAAACATTATGTTTTGTCGTACATATGACTTTGATTGCAATTCAGTATCCTGCATTCTCCCGTGTCTTGGTGCTCGTCAAGATAAGGGTCACAGAAGGTCGATTTCTTGTGGTGTTCGGTTTTGTAAATGTTTAGTGAGGTGTTCTTTGTTGCCATTGCCGTTTACGGTGGTGTCCTTCACCGATTGGGCTGGTACGATGTTACATGAATGAAATAACTTTAAGTGTCGTGTAAAACCCCAATTAATCAATTAACCTATCAATATAAAAAGCAAATAAAAACATGTATCTAAACCCATGTCAATGTCGTCAATGTCTAATGAAGGCAACGTTGAAAATCCTTAAAGACGTAATTTATGTTATTGTGGAAATCTATATTTACTGTATTTTTTGTTTAAAGAGGTTTACTGAATTGTCAAAAAATTGTTGGTTATACCTATAGACTAAATAGATAATACTCTTATATCCTTTTTTATTCATGCTTTACATGGGATGTCTCTACAGATCTAAGTCCTATTAGCTAAGGACATAATTAAAATCTAGGGGATAACTTCCGTTTTATTTTCTTTCGACCTTTATAAAATATATTTACATGGAACAGAAAATGGAGATTTTTTAATTAGCAAATGTTTGAGCCATAAAAGCTGGGTCAAACCCAATTAATATTACAATTAATTGTTACGTTAAAAAGAGAGAATGTTGTACACAATAGTTCAAGAAGTTAACGTTTTTTCGTATGCTTGGTTTTCGCTTTTGTTCAGGGGAATTTTTAAAACACAATTTTTCTAATGGCTGCAGATATCGCCGGATGGTAATTGAGAAATTTCGTTCTGGGTTTTCATCCAACACCGGCAATGTAAAGTCGTCATATATAAGTGAAGTACCCTTGAGTAACGCAAAGTTTAACAATACCAATCCAGTAAATAAATATAATACCGCTTCCTATTATACTAGTAATTTAAATGTGTTTACTGTGGAAATGAAAAATATGTTTGCCCAGTTAAATAAGATAAGCACATGTATGGAAAAAACATGTATGGACACAAAGTCGTTAACATATCAATTCCTTGCCACATATAACCTTGCCAAATAACCCTTAGGGGTTTTATTCCCACGAGCTGTGCAAATACGATTATACATATCTCTGCTGGTTTTTTTATTTCATGGTTATATAGAAGACTGAATTAAATTGAATTGAATTAATGCGCATAACCTATAAACTCATATGATAGCAAAACGTCTGCCAAAGAAGAAAAATCTTGGTTCAAAAGCAAATAAACATTTATGCGTCAAACCAAGTGCCAATGACCTGTTATCTGTCTATAAATATTTATTCGCCGATAATATGTTTTGAAGGAAATTATTAAAGAAGTTTTATGAATCTGACCTTCAACCTTCAATGGTCGTAACATTACCAAGGTGTCGCTGGGTAAAAAATGCATAGATAAATATATAAGCTTACAGTAGTAATGTATTTCTCTCTGTTTGTTTGATTTGAGGTTAACGACGTACTTAAGGTTATTTCACTCATTTGACGGCGTGTCAGCCAAATATGTGCCGGGAACCACGTTAAACAGTGCTGGCTCCGAAGACACAACAGAACATTCACAAGAAGAAAAACAGTACACCACAACAAATCTGAGCGCATGGGCACTAGAGGCTCCCAACCAACTTCCCTCTTTTTCTTTCTCTAAACATTTGAGAAGATGCACTAGATTCAGTAACAAACACACAATTATTTGCTGCAAGCACCTTTTCCTTGTACCGCACGTGTTCGAATTGGTCCGTCGACCTTATTTTTTTAAGGAAAGTTTCCCACTGGCTGCCGAGAGAGCCTAATGGCATTTACCTGATTTATCGAATTATTTTAGTATTTTTACGTCGTGATCAATGGTATTTCGCTTACATGACGGCGGTGTACTCCAACATTAAATAGCCACACTCACACAAGCATCTGCGTTTGACAAATAATGTGTTTTCGGTGCTAACAGAAGACAGCTCTAGAAGGCCTTGGACTCTGTCTTCGGCCAGAATGCTGTGGTGACTATTAGCACTTATTAGGTTTCCGCCAGACATTTCTTTCAAGGTCATCGTTCGAGTAAAACAACTTTGAGTATTATGTCCAACTTACAGATAAATAAATAAATAATAACGAAAGAAATAAATAAACCTACAAACAAACAAATAAATAAACTCAAAAACAAACAAATAAATATTCTTAATATTCTTTCAATGTTATATTATATGGGAACAATTGATTAACTAAGACATTATACTGGGTAAGAACTGGGTTCAGTTTGTTATGCATATGATTAATAACGCGTCTTCTTTGCACACCCCAGGTTCGTGTTGGTTTAGCGTGTGGTTGGGAAGGAGCCTCCTGTGTCCCTGGTGCTCTGTAAGCTAAGGGGGCACAGGTTGCCGATTTGCTGTGGAATCCTGTTATATTAATGTTATGTAAATGTTTTGCCCTGTTGTGCATGTTGCCAACGTCGTTTACGGTGGTTTCCATCACCGATTGGGCTGGCATGCACGCCATCATATAAATAATAACCTTGAGTACGGCGTAAAACCCCAATTAAACAAACAAATCGAATTGTATTGTCGACCTATAGTCAGTAATGTAAAGGAAATTTCCAGAGGATGTGGAGAAGGATATTTAGACACTTACCCTGCTTCCTCTCGACTTTCTGCCCGAGTCATAAAAAGACTCACGATGGATACAAAATGGATGTGACGCTTTCTATAGTTTTAATGACAACCGATTTATTTAATTCCATTGTTTAAAAGTTCGGTAAAAAGATAACTTATAAATTTACCTGCCAGATTTTGTAATTATCATTTCTGTTCCCAAATCGTGGAATTTGTCCCATAGGTCTTTCGTCTCTAGTCGACAATGAATGTGCGCCAACTCCTTACTGCCAGAACTTGACGCAGCTCGATTTTTACTTTCTGATTTTACAGTTCGGAAAGCTCCGTCATTTTTTGTTTTTACTGACGAGAGGGCTTCGCCTTTTTCCGGCACAGCTGTTCGTTCAACAAGCTTTTCTGTAGACAAAAGAAAATGTATTATTTAGCCAAGTTATACAAATTATTGCCCCAAATTTAAAAAGTCTTAAATTAAAGCTTAATTGTGTATATGTTAAAGACGTAACCAAACGGGAAATAATGTTAGCCGTAAAAAGGCGAACATTGTTTTCTAATATATATCTTATGTTGTATATTGTGCTATATATTTTTTTAATTTACTTGTTTAAGCGATATTTAGAAGCTTGCCACATCACAGAACACAATTTTTGATGGCTTATCAATATAGGGGCCTTCCCAGAAGTTGTATATCCATCAAGGTTATATTTACATGTATAATAAATAATGTTGCATATTTGTTTTATTTAATCTGGCAATTTCTGTTAATTTTATCGCCATTTTATCATTGTAAAGTTTCGAAACAAATCTATATGCTAACAAATTTTATTTTTAATCTGTCACATAAATTTTAATTTAACCAAACTTCATAACATATTTATTTTGATCTCAATCAATTCCATTTTTGGTCCTTTGTCATGGTTATTAACGTTCTATGCCATGCTAAGCTATGACTCTCGCGCATAGTCTGAAATACTTAAGCTGCAGAAACACAGCTTTACAAGGACGTATATTAAATCTTAAATTTTCTTCCTTGAAGTACGAATAGATATATATGGCAGACTACTACTTAAAACGTAGGCAACACACAGCGTCCTTCATGTCAGATGTCAAGCTATCCAGAGTTATGGTTCTTGTCTCTATCATGTAATGAAGACTCAGAAACGTGTAAGGATGCCAAAGGTTTAATACCCCTGGTATGCGATTTGTTTGACTTATCACTAAGCTAACACACCGGGGGATTTTGGTAGTCTAAACCATCATATATATATGAAACAAGGAGTTCGTCAATGGTGATACATAATTATGTCCTACACTCTAAGTTCTTAGCTATGGACTACATAATTATATACCTCCGTGTTTAACTTTGATCTGACATTTTGTGGCACGTTGACTGCATCAGCTCAATGATGTATTTATTTACTTATTAGTTTGGTGTTTTACGTCTTTTTCAAGGGTATTTCACTTATAGGACGACATTGCGTTGCCGGCGTATGGTGGAAAACCGCGAAGATACCTCGAATATATACCGACCCATGATTTACAGATCAATCGAAAAACCTCATTTAATACCTAAGGTCGACAACATTGCTTCAAAGAAAAAACTCCACAAAATCATGGAGAAAAAAGTCATACATCTCGCATTTTTAAATCTGTTTTGGGGTAAGTATTATTTGCTTTATTATTTTTGTCCAAAATTTATTTCAACACAAAACTAAAAGTTACTTCAACCGAACACTACTCAAAACGTCAACGCAGAACTTCAGAAATTCAATGAGCTCTTCTATACTAAAAATCCATATTTTATGCATGATACAACCTTACTAGTCATTACATTACACATGGCTATAAGCGTCTTTTGCCAGTGTCGTTTAGAGTGGTATGAGTGAAATAACCTTAAGTACTCATCAGTGGAAATAATGCTTTAACGATTAGAACCTCTAATCTGATACAATCAAAGAAAGGCACAATAATGAGTCTGACGAATAATCACAGATCGATTTGAAATTCTGTAAATTATCGTCAGTTTTAAAAATATTTCGGACACGTTATAAGTTGTTTTGTTTTGTTCTTTTGCGTTAAAGGTTAAATAATACTAGTACTTATTGAAATAATTAGATTTTTAAAACAACATGGGGGTTATTTCAGATGCTTAAATGATATTAAAATTAAATTAGTTTCAGTTGATCTCTTTAATAACAACAATTAAAATAAAATAATTAAAGTGTGTGCCATATCTTTATACGGCAGGCATAAAACTTAAGTCGACTTAATCAATCCCAATAAGTTATTTACATTATAAGATATATTTATAACATAATAAATGTATATACATAGATATATATAAGTAACATAGCCTAAATAATGGGATCTATATGTTTCACTTACATTAGTTATCACACGATATTATTTAATTTACATTATGTAGAGAAATAGAAAATAATTTTACAGATTTATTGCTCAATAGGCTTTGCAAGTCTCGTTCATTTCGGCTAATTTACTTCCGGGTACATCCTCGAAACTGTGACGCTCTGCTTTGATAAGTGGTCTTTCAGGATGGTTTTTATTTCACTTTTGGTTCCGTTATAGGACAGGACGGGACAATGGTTCCCTTTTTAACCCGTGTGATGTTATATCTAAATAAAACAGTAGCTTGTACCCGGAACTGAAATCTCTCTAATCACATGACGTGGCTTACAGGCCCTATATCTATAGCTATATACATTCTTTCTTTTTTTAAATTCATTCAAATACATTTTAAAAAACTTAAGGCTTGATGCACAATACGATTAAAAGTGCGTATAAATACTATGTTTAAAATTAAAACAGGACCTTTAAACTTTCGAATGAAAATGAAAACTAACAAACACACTTACTTAGCGGTGATATTGAAGTTTTATCATCTTCCTTATTGGAAATGATTTCGGTCGCGGATCTCTTCTTCGGGGTACCAATTATTGCAGCAATAGAAAAAGCAGTTGCTTTTGTTGATAACTGCGGTTTGGAAGTTCCTGGCGCGTTTGAAGCACAGCCAATATCTACATCTACATTCGCCATATCTCACGAATCGACCCTCAAGCCGAGATGCTGTAATGGCGTTGAAATTGTATGAAGCTCTCTCTCTCCTGACACCTGTTAAATTTTCAGGGCTTCTGATTTATGATATGATGAAAATTAAATATGTTCAATAATGACTATATCCTTAAATTTGTTCAACACTGCTACAACGGTTGTCAAGCCGCAGCTTCCACAATATCCAAATATGTAACACTAACGAGGTCAGTTTCACATAGCCGAGTACGTAGACTCGATTTTGCGACGTATCGTTTGGGAATGTAAAAACTTGTTAACTGTCATTTGCTGTCCAAATTTATCCGTTTTAAAGAGCTGAAAAGATTATCTTGTTACCGGCTTAATTTTTACCTCAAAAATATGCCAATTAAAGTGTCAATGTTTAATAATTCCTAAAACTGGTGTAATCGATGAAATTCCTGGTTCCTTTTGAAAACCGAAACTGTCCTTTAAATATGGTAATTTAGGTTCGATTATTTTGCATCAAATTTGCTCCTTTAGATCGAGATTGCATATGTACCGGCACATCCTGAATAGAAAGAATTCGAAATGTTTCACTTTAATCGACATAAAAATGCTTCAATTTAGCTGAAGCTTGATGCACGAGGTAACGTATTAACAACAGTCACAGCACATCCTAAATACACGCCAACTTCGACTTAATTTGTTTATTGAAAGAGCCTTCGTCTTAAGTGGCCACATTATTCAATCGCATTAACACTAACCACACTACGCGTACTGACGCGAACTTAAACTCTAGACGCTAAACGCCACACGCGCGATGCGCGGAAGCAGGGAAGGGCAGAGTGAATTCGCGGTAGCTCTTCTTCGTTCACCGTTCGCTCTCCGCGCTGAAAGTCTCGCGTTTTGAAGGCTGTTCAATTTCCGGACATCAGCCGTTAAGGAAGATAAAAGCACCGGTGATTCTTACGGCGAGCCAAATAGTTTGACATGCCGGCACGCCCAATAATTCAGGCAGATCAAACTGTTAGAGGAAATACTGATACTGTACTTCAGCATTTACCACCATCTCACTCCTGAATTTTCTGACCAGCACATATGCCTATTAAGCCGCAAATTCCACGTGGCATATTTATCGGTTTAGCCAAAACTTGCCAAGGGCACCAATCCTGTGGTAGGCCGATAAAATTGGGCGGGACTTAGGAGCAAAAACTCCCTTAGCAATTAATAAGCCAAGCTGATACCATCGCTTTTCGACACAAGACCGTCTCGGTTTTATTTTGTCTGCAGCTAGCATCACGGCTGGCTTGTCATGCGGTTGTAAGAGAAACTCAACACTGTTTGTGTATACACGCTGTAATTGGTACAATAAATAAATACCCTGCCTCACGACTTGCGATAAGAAAAGGTTTTTGTTATTGCTATTTGAAATGATACGAGACAATGCAGTCTTAAGTGGCTGTGTTTTGATTCGGACGCCCTCCTCTGCAAGGACTTATCAAGATAACGGAGTCCAGTTTAAATATTTCTCGCTCTTATACATAAATCTTATTTACTTTTATATACTGTGTTATTTTGCTGAATATTATATTTTGTGAATTTTTTTTATGCTTTTTTTTTCTCTTTTAACGTTTCATTTTGAAGCTTTCATGAAAATTATCCACGGTAACATTGTCCCACAAAGTTCTATATAATCCTACAGTAACTTCAAAAGTAAATAATTATTCTCCAATCGTACTAAGAGGGAAAAGTACTAGTTTCATATAAATAACAGTTTCCAGTTCTCTGGACACAACGTTCCACGTAGTAAGAGTTTTATTTTTATTTTAAGAATATTTTTATAACTTATTTTGTTTGCAGTTTATGTCAGGGAAACTATCGACAATTAATTAATTGTTAATTAATTTTACACAAAATTTACCTGGATCAAAATGTGTGGTATATTTAACTTTATATTTGTAAAAAAAAAAGTGTTTTTGTCTTTACATTTTATAACAATTATCTTTGCAGGAAAGGACGGTATTTATTATACGTAACCTTCTAACTCAATCCCATTTTGTTTTGCTTTTAGCGGACTGTTCACTTAAAACGGCATTTTAATTGAAAAACACTTATTATTTAAAAGTAACTATAGGGTTCCTCCAAAAGTGTATTATCTTTTGTGAATAAAATGAAACACTATGTGAAACGCTCGATTTGGTTGTGGTTAACATGTCAACAGATTAACATCGGGCCATTAGATTTTTACTTCATTTTTAGAATACATAGTTACAAGACGAAATTGACAAACAAATACGAAAAAAAAAGAGATACCAACCGATATGCACATGAACTAAAACAGATTTATCTTAATGTTGTAGTTTTTTGTTTGATTTCGAATAATTATTGAATACAATTTGTATTCTATTTATAAACATTGCTAACTTAATCTGTAAGCTAGTGAGTTTATCAAAATCCAGTGGTTCTGCCTCCACTGTACGTACGTGTTTCTTATTGTAGGTGGACAAATATTTAAGTAAGGCTTCAGGACTTATTTCAGCAGTAACAAAACTTACGTTTGCGTATTTAATTTAAATAATTATATTGGAAACTTTTTTTTTTCATCGCCAGTTTGTGTTGCTTTAATAGTCCCTGTTTTACTGTAGCCCTGGGACTGCGTTGTTGGATTCACACGCTAGATCCGCTGACTCTCAGCTGATTGCATTGTTACACACACACTGATCGGAACTGACAGCTTAAAGAGGTATCACAGTGGCACGGAGTTTGGTTGATATCGGTGTCTGCCTAGATGCTTGACCGCACAGGGAGAAACTTGGCAAGCCAGGTCCCGTCGTCTCCAAGGCACTTTACCTATCAGGCTGCTCTCACAAACAGTTCGCTACAGGCCTCCACTTAGGGTCACAATGTTAATGCAAATAAACCCCGATAAAAGACTGCAGTTTCTATTCGTCTGATTTGCTGAAAATAGCTTGTAGCTATAACGGTTTGTCGAGTAGGCTACCCTAACTTAAGTTCAACAAGCGTTAATGATACAAAAAATAATAGATCTACACAAAATATTTTCTAATTCATTTCGAAAGATATATACTATATTTTGCTTCGTTTGCAGATGTTTTTTGTGGTCTTTCGTACGATTAAAGTTAACACTTTATATATTTTCTATTCTGTCAAGTTTAATGATACTTTATAGATATACAGGTTTGGAATTTTCGACAATAATTTTGCACCTTACATATCAATTCAATTTTGATATGCCATTTCAATATTGATTATGCTTTATTTATTGCCCTGTTACGTCGACGGAGAGTTTATTTGGTGCATTATTACGACCTATTCATTTTCGTAGTAAAACAAATTATTAACACGGACTTTTAATTCCGTTTAAAGGTAAAAAATTTAAAAAAGTAAAGTAAAATTGAGTAGAGAGACTACACATAGCCGTTTTGAAATATATATAACACTTACAAACAAATATTATGAAACAATTTTAGGAAGAATATTATTTGAATAATGATATATACAAACGAAATGGCAAGAATAGATCCCCATATAATTCTAAGAACCAGTTGACTATAACAGGTAACTGAAAAAGTGTCCACATCATTTTTCAAAACTACTGTGTACCGTCTATTTACTCATGCTCATTTTACTCTTCTTACCCTTTAAGGCAATTATAAATCCGTATTGATACTACTACGAAACTGACTGGGTAGCAAATGAACAAGAAGAAGTAATGTTCCAAACAAACTCTCCGTCGACGTAACTGGGCTATAACTAAAGCATATTCAAAAAGAGAAAACTAGAAAATAATCCCGAAAATCATGAAATTTCTTAAAATATAACATCATATGCAAATAAACAGAAAAGATTTTCTTGAACATTTGCAAGGACATAGTTCAGGACATTTATTTTTGTAACCTGTAGTCTGTATTGTATAACGAAATATGTTTCATCTGAAATGGTATGGTAGCCAGGTTCACTTCAACAGTCTGAATTTAAAATTACTGTAGACTTTATGGATGACCATTTCCGGTTTATTTTCGGATCATAGTTTCAGTTGCTATTGCAAGCAATCACTTTATGAATGACCATTTCTGGTTTATTTTCTGATCATAGTTTCAGTTGCTACTGCAAGCAATCACTTTATGAATGACCATTTCCGGTTTATTTCCGGATCATAGTTTCAGTTGCTATTGCAAGCAATCACTTTATGAATGACCATTTCTGGTTTATTTTCGGATCATAGTTTCAGTTGCTATTGCAAGCAATCACTTTATGGATGACCATTTCTGGTTTATTTTCGGATCATAGTTTCAGTTGCTATTGCAAGCAATCGCTTTATGGATGACAACTTCTGGTTTATTTTCGGATCATAGTTTCAGTTGCTATTGCAAGCATCACTTTATGGATGACAACTTCTGGTTCATTTTCGGATCATAGTTTCAGTTGTTATTGCAAGCAATCATTTTATGAATGACAACTTCTGGTTTATTCCGGATCATTGTTTCAGTTGCTATTGCAAGCATCACTATGGATGGCAACAACTGGTTTATTCCGGATCATTGTTTCAGTTGCTATTGCAAGCATCACGATGGATGGCAACTTTTGGTTTATACCGGATCATTGTTTCAGTTGCTATTGCAAGCAATCACTTTATGGATGACAACTTCTGGTTTATTTTCGGATCATATTTTCAGTTGCTATTGCAAGCAATCACTTTATGAATGACAACTTCTGGTTTATTTCCGGATCATTGTTTCAGCTGTTTTTGCAAGCATCACTTTACGGATGACAACTTCTGGTTTATTTCCGGATCATTGTTTCAGTTGCTATTGCAAGCAATCACTTTATGAATGACAACTTCTGGTTTATTTTCGGATCCTAGTTTCAGTAGCTATTGCAAGCAATCACTTTATGGATTGCAACTTCTGGTTTGTTTCCGGTGCAATATGTTAATCTTAGCCTTCATTATGGAAATAAAATATTGTTTAAACCAATCTTAGCATCTAGAATGAAACCCTGCGTGAGAAATAAACCAAAAGTCTAATGTGTCTCTAAAATAAGCTAAGCAGTCTGCATTGATATATTTACTAGTTTCATTTCAACATCTGCAAGAAATGGCACGGTTTCAGTTTTCATGGAAACAGTTTAGTCATGCCCCTTTTTTTTTTTCTTTTCTTTTTTTTTTCATTTTACTGGCATTAGGCCCCCGCTAAGGCTTTTTAACCTACACATTTGTTGTGTAAGTAAAAGGCTTAGTGAGCGTTTCCATCGCGGTGACAATCTCTAGAAATCTCATCCAATTCTCTCAAAGCAAGGAGACTTTAAGTTTCAGGACGATGATGCCAGACGCCGAAAATCAAATCATCAATTGTTCCGAGTCGGAAAAAATGCCGTGTGGAAGCCAAACCGATTGACCAGTTCCTGTCTGGTAGCCTTCAATTAGCAGACATAATGCTGTATAAGAACCCTGAAAACAAATGTACCTTCCGAAGATTGTTGACTGCACAGCTTATTAATATCTAATTTTCGATCTAATGCCAAATTTTAGCGGTTCACCGGCTGTATCAGAGACGGTTATGGGCTGATTTTGGCTGCCTGATACAACCCATCGTCTTCAACGTGTAATTCAATAAGACGCGAGGCAACACTATTATGATGCTCTACGTCAAAACCCTCACGAGCGCCCATCAATCCAATCAATTTACTCGCGTCAATTTTCTGCGGGACTGCTTTATTTTCTGCGGACTTGATCACAGTTATAGGGCAGTAAAGCTTATCGCCGCAAATAATACTGACAGTTTTCGACTGTTTCTGACATTTATGTGTGTAACTGTGAATTGTACAAGTCAGTTTACACTTTAACTGTCTCTAATAAAAGCATGTCCCGTATTTACAGCCTAGTTATATCATATATATGCGAACAACACATTTAAGACACACAATTTATCCAACCATCTCATTTAGGGTTGTGTTATCATTCATCTTCCACAATTTATTCTTCATTTCTAGTATCTAATAAAAGCCGTAAAAAATGTTTGAAAACACTTTTCGCCTAAACATCTGTTTTCGGGATATATAATATTTCTTCATTTATAGTTAAGATTTATTAACTTATCAAACAACAATAAAACGTTTCTCAAAGCTATAGTTTATAAGTCAGATAATCGTAGAATGATGCCTCTATTTACTGATGTCTGAGAAAAAAGTAATAAAATGTTGGCATATTATCGGTGTATGCGTAAGTTATATAATCAAAGAGCAATCTCAATTCAAAAATATTTATTTGATATTTTTGGGAAACAGGGTTGAAATGTTATCCGCGTGAACAGCTCAATCAATCAATCACAAAGTCAATCAATGTATATATACCATATATTATCTATATCAACATGAATTCCTTGTTCGGAATTTCTGTCATTCTATATTTTGTCATATTCTGTGAATGACAGGTAGATTTTAATTTTCAAAATACAGCAAGCTGACAAAAAACAGTGAGAACAGATTGTTTCGACCATA
>JAVFBZ010147972.1:26527-34027 GCA_032466195.1 Katharina tunicata | reverse complement strand
ACGAGGTTTTGTCCCCGTTTTCCACATTGCACCTTCAAAGCAATGTCCTGAAGTACGACGTCAACACCAATCAGAAAAATAAATTAATTACGATTCTTTTCGATTTGTGTCATGTGATTATACATGTTATCGTAACATCTTATAGTTACATATGACATTTCACTTAATAACTGTTTCACACAAGGCCATATTGAAAAAATCTTACCTGTAAAATAGTTACCTGTATCGCAGCAATAAAAATAGTAATAAAACAATAACCATTGTATCGTTTATCTCCACTTCGTGTCAACCCATCTAAGACGTACCATTATTTTCCGTCGTATCTGGTATTTGTTTGACACGAAATAATTAGGTTTCATATAATACAGTGACATAACGTGTCAACGTGACCTTTGTTGTTTTGTGCCGTTTACAAAGTCACGATTACAGTATTTTCGTTTTTGTGGGATAGCACTCTCTCAGACTAAACATATTCTAGTTCAGAAATGTTGTGCAGACTGAGCGGGAATCGAACCCACGACCCTCAGAGTAAGGCACCAAATCGTCAGCAGTAAATACCGGCCACCTAAACCACTCAGCTATCCGGACTAAAAGGGTAGAAATGTTATCCCAAAAAGGGCAAAAATACTTCCTAGCTCTTGCCCAACTGGGTTTTAAATCACATATGATGTAGGTATATGTGATTTAAAGTTATTCAGACCTATATTAGTATATACCTCGATTATTATGCATATCGATTTTTTTATACTCAATATAGTTTATTGTTTATTTGTTCATAGTAAGCCAATTAGGCTTATCTTGTGAACATTTATGGAACTCAAATCAAGTTTAATTGAACAAGTTTTTTTTATTTTTAATGACAAATCAACCAAATAAAATATTTCAATTTGATTGTCTGTATTCGAAAAGGTAAAAAAATATTGATTGTCAAAAAGATAATTGCATGTTGTATTCCCGAACGAGCGGTGAAGTAATCTCAATTGAGACGCTTGTTTTCATGCATAACAGTGAAGCTAGTTACCGGCACTGAATTTATGTGATATAGTTCTTTATTGAACAACGATAATCTTCAATGGTAATCGTCGATATGTTGCCGTCTGTACTTTGACGGAAAAGAATGGGCTATTGTGATGGCATCTCTTGTCTCAAAAGGCCGGGATGTGAAAGCGCTAAATTGTTATGTATTGAATTCATTTCTCGAGCGTTATCAGATCATGACCCCGGACAACGAGGCCATGTTTTAAAGCCCTCCGTCAGCCATGTCATCTTGCCGCAGCTTTCATCAAATGTAGGAAGAACAATCTCTTCCGAATCAGATGTGTGCTGAGATATCAGGATGAAGAACGTATGAGGAGATACAGGGCCCACGTCAGAAACTTATAGATGGCTGCCTGGATAGTACCATCGAGGGCGCCGTGAAGGGATCAACGGAAATGAACTGATCAACGACTGAGCCACCAGCCATACTTATTGTTTGAGATGTAACGATAGGGTTCGGAAACTAAGCCCTAGTAATCGACTGAACAAAGTGTTCGTACAACACATGTTTAGGTACATCCACAAGGCCTCAATGCCCTGGTCATCGCAGAGCAAACAGTTCAAATTTATTGTCCGGATAGGTATAGGTAGAACAGAATAAAGTATACTTTATTTAGTGTCAGTTTTATAACATGGAACATTAGCTCACATTGTTTTTGCAAGGTAAAAACAATCTGATGAACAAGGTAGCAAATCCACCCTCCAGAGATCGAGCGGTTCAAAGACCGGTGTGCAAATTGCTGGAGTAGAACTTTTCACAACGGGCCTCACTGTTAAGCTACGACCCCGACAAGAGAATTCTGCGGAGGATTTACTCCCATTATCTCTTCTACCTTCACCCGTTTTGTGAAATCCCCTCCTTCTCTTAAAACCACTATAACTCACTAGCTGTCGATCTGATGTAACACAATCCATTCCCCGACCGCTTAGTCTCTGTTATTGTTAAATTGCTACCCTCGAGTGTAATCCCAGTCCATCCTGTTGCCTGTCGAGGTTGTCTTAGTTCAGCTAAATAGTGGCTCACTAGAAAACAAACTGTGTCTCAGTTTAAGAGTTATAGTGAACCTGCCATACATATATGTCTAGCTACACCAGATATACGAGTAGGCTCCTTTATATTTAAAGATCGGAAACTCCATTTTCTTTCTTACCTTTTTTCACCATGCATTTTTACGTGCACCATATCTCCAGTTGACATTGTTATGGACAAGACAAAGTTTTCGAATTTAACCAGATTTCAATGCTCACAAAGTGTTATATTAAATACATAAAGAACTAGTTGGCTGCTGATATTTATCTGTCAGAAAACATCTATACTACAAAACAAATTTGAAACAAGGTCGCCAAACTGAGTCAATTTGTTAATTTAATTATCGGAATTGGCGTGAATTTTGTACCGCATTTCACTGCTATAACATTTGAGGCTTCGGTAATTTGAACAAAATGGAATGAAATATTTGGCCGCTGATATTTATCTGTAAGAAAACATCTATACAACAAAACATTACAATCCGTTCTCAAACCATTTGCTGATCAAAAACACTTACTGCGGCATATCAGATGTCCATTATAGTATTTAGTGGCAGCTGGCATTCTGTGAGAGGTGCCATTCAGAGATATATTGAAACAGTTTCTATTTTGGTACCTTCATCGCCTTTTAAATATCAGAGCATTCCTTTAAATACTCATTTTTATCACAATAAGAGGAAGGAATGTGTTTCAACATTGAGGTTTCATTTCAGAGTATTACATCACATAGTCCTTTTTATCACAATAAGAGGAAGGAATGTGTTTCAACATTGAGGATTTCATATCAGAGTATTCCATTATTAAATACTCCTTTTTATCACAATAAAAGGAAGGAATGCGCTTTAATTTTGAGGATTTCATATCAGAGTATTCCTTCAAATACTCATTTTTATCCAACAAGAGGAAGGACTGAGGATTTCATATCAAAGCATTCATTTAAATACTCATTTTTATCACAACAAGAGGAAGGAATGAGGATTTCATATCAAAGCATTCCTTTAAATACTCATTTTTATCACAACAAGAGGAAGGAATGAGGATTTCATATCAGAGCATTCCTTTAAATACTCATTTTTATCACAACAAGAGGAAGTAATGAGGATTTCTTATCAGAGCATTCCTTTAAATACTCATTTTTATCACAACAAGAGGAAGGAATGAGGATTTCATATCAGAACATTCCTTGAAATACTCATTTTTATCACAATAAGATTAAGGAATGTGTTTCAACATTGCGAATTTGTGAAATACTGATTGCTTAACGAAATGTATGTTCTCAGTAATGCTTTGGTGTATTTTATCGTCATTCTTTTAAACAGTTCTATCATTATTTGAACAGTTTTATCTTTAATACTGTTCTATCATTATTTTAAATAGTTCTCTTTTAAACTGTTCTATCATTGTTTAACAGCTCTACAGTTTCAATAGTTTTACAATTATTTTCAACAATTCTCTGTAAACAGTTGTGTCATTATTTTAAACAGTTCTATGATTATTTGTTTAGCTCCATCTTTTAGTATAGGAATGTTCTATTGCTGGCTGGATGTCACCGGATGGCGATGGTCATTGATTGTATGCTATCACGTCCATCAAGAGGCCTTCAGACTTTGTGATGAACGTACCAACCTAAAGGGAACAGGACGTGAACGCGCTAAATTGTTATGAATTTGTTTCATGAAGTGGCCCTTATCCTCTCATACCATCAGAATGGGAGACCACGTTTCAAAGCTCTTCCAAAACCAGGTCATCTAGTCGAAACTTTCGTCAAATTTAGGAAGAACAATCACCTCCGAATCAGATGTACGTAGAGATATAAGGGTGAATAACGAATCGGAAGTAATAGCGCCCATGTCAGACTTTGTAGATGGTTGTCCGGATAGTACCATGGAGGGCGCCGTGGAGGGATCAACCGAAATGAACTGATCAACGACTGAGCCGGCAGACCAACATATTGCCTGAGATGTAACGATTATGTTGTAAAGTCAGACCCGGGTAATCCACTGAGCAAAATGATGTTACGAGGTTGTTAAACGCAGGCCCTTCGTCACTGTCGTGACATTGCACGGAATAACTTTCAAATATTCTCTTATTTCTCCATCTTCTGAAGCCACCGTCGCTGACGCTATTTTACGATAATGTGACACATTTGCCATTTTTAATTATAACTTAGTTTTATATTTAACTGCTACAATTGGCCGGTGGATGAACGGGAGGCTCCCTTGCCCTGTTGCTCCCCGACGTAAGCTTCCTGGCTTCAGGAAGCCGATTTTTTGTGGTGTCCTGATTTTGTCCTGTAAATGTATTGTCTTGTCTTCTGTGTCGCCAACGTCATTTTGAGTTGTTTTCTTCGCCAATTTGGCTGTCACACCGTCACATGAGTGAAATAACCTTAGGTACGGCGTGAAACCCCAATCAACGAAGCAAACAAAGTGTTACATATACAGAGTCTGATCTGTTTCACATCAAATATCTAACACAACTATGCAGCATAATCACATTGATCCTTATTTTAACGAAACCACAGACATTTCCAAACGCCGAAACTACATATTTAGGGACAACACGAATCATAGCACATGCGTTAAATAAGTGAATTAAAATAGTCTTTCCTGTTTCTCTTTTATGAAAATTGCAAAAATAAATCTAGAACTGTTACAATATTATGAGTTGATCGCCTGTCTTGGGCATTTTAAACTGAGCCACTCTGCTTCTTGCGGACTTAAATGTAAACCTTGTTTAAGCGGCATTTAAAAGCTGGGTACATAACAAAAATATGACAAAAAAGATGGATTTTTAACTTCAGGGTATATTGATAAGCGACGTTTCCGCCTAGATGCCAAGAAAACGGTCTCAGCATCTAGGCCGAAACGTCGCTTATCAATTTACCCAGAAGTTGAAAATCCATCTTAGTCGTCGTGTTTTTGTTACATTTAAACTATGTATGATTACAGATTTCCCTGAATTATCTCCATTGACATTTTTCAAGAACAGATAGATGCTGTTGCCAAGCCTTACTATTTCCCTTGTCTAGATTTATAGCAAATGGCTATAGATCGTGAAATGTACTTACAAGATTGTATCAAGAATATAGATTTAAGACAATGTCATTTTGTAAAAGGATTTCGACCAAAAAACATCACATTATTTTAACGCATAGTGTTATGAGTGTTTCAGGCCTTTCTCGCGGCATGTACGCATAGCCGGAAATGTTTATTTTCTTAACAATATAATCATTATAGTAAAGAGCATCAATACATTGGATCACAATGTACGCATTGTCCTGTTGAGACACTAGCATATAATCGCCGTTTTCGGAAAAACGAAATATTTTTGAAAAAGATAAGAGTGAATAAGTCTGGCATTCAATAATAAAAATCAGATGTATATTTTGATATACTTTGCACTATGTGAAATTTCTATTGATTTGTTAAAATATTTCCCATCTATAAGAAAGAAAATCCCTCTTTCCAACAATTGTTAGCTATCGTTCATGATCTTCAAATTTAACTTCGTGGTTGAATCAATTTATTTACTTGTTTATTTCACTAGTGTTTAACATCGTTTTAAAATATATTTCACTTATATGACGATTTGCCTTGTCGGTGCCTAGTGGAAACCAGAGATCCCTCGCAAAAGCCATTCTGCGATCACCGCAGCCACCGGTAAATTTCCGTTATTTAGCTAAGGTCGAACCTATACCGGGTATGAGGAAGAGGCCTCTACAAAACAGCTCTTAATCAAATGGGTCACGGCGAGTCGATGCTGAGTATAAAACAATACTAAGGCGTAAAACACAAGAAAACAAATCAGGTAAACATTTGTATTGTTTTACAAAAGTTCAAATTTTATTGCATTAAATACTTAAAGCAATACTACACAGACAAATGCAGATGGCTTTGAATCAAGTTTCCGTGGCATGTTGTATGCACTCGACGCCCATAGCTTTACTGTTTCAATATTGACAGTTGTCATGAGTTTTAGATGAAGCGTTTGTATTAAGGCGCGCCGTGACGTTTTCACAAATCACGCACCAATTGAGGGTTATTGAACTGGTTAAGCTTCGTCAATCAAACTGACTATAAATATATTTATTTCAAGGGTCAGGTTAATAACTTTAATCATCACAGTTTTGAACCTGACCATTTTACAGATTAACTATACATTGTAAATAGGAAAAAATAATAATTTGATATATTCGCGTTACACCTGAATGTTATTCTATCATCAAAATATAACTCGATTCTTATCTTAAATGTTCAAAAGTGCTTTTTACCTTTACAATAGTTTTGAGTAATCACTGGTACAGGGATATCGACTAATTAAAATTGAAACACCATCTTAATCTAGAGTTTATATGGATAACCTGCATCTCAAGAATAGGTAATAACAGGTTACAGGTGAGGAGTGAAGTGTATTATTTAGACCAAGGAATTAACACATAGCTCAATAAGTTAAGGATAATGGTATATGAGTTACCCGACAAAGAAGGGAGTTTTGTCTTTAACAATAGGTCCTTAAGAACTTTGTTCCTCTTGTACTCTATAACTGGTCTCTGTTTACAATATATGACATCATGGCCAGTTATCTTGTATCTTGTCAGTTAGCATGTATTTTCGTATAGCACTAAAACTGCACTTAAATGTAATTCTTTCAAATTAATGACTTCTTTGAAATTCCTAAAACGAGGAAATAGAGTGTTTATGTGTTTCCCGTCGAATTAAAATTATTAAGAGGTCAATGCTATTGTTGCATCGGTTAAGTATATTGTTCAAATATATATATATATCTTTCTCACCAGTGTTGTCCATCGGATCGTTCTCCCTGCGTTTGGGTATATCCAAGTGATCAATAATAAATGTTCTTGACCTATAACGCAATTAATTATAAAGGCTGTTTCGTTCAACCCTTTTAAACCTTAGTGTACATGTACATTTGGATGAAGAATTTGAAGGAATGGCACGCTAGAAAGAATCACTTTTAAAGGTGGTTATGTACCATGTAAATGATAAGATGTAAACACCACAGTTACTTGCGCGATATCTTTTTATCTGAAGCATCTCAACTGGAAGTGTATTAGCATAAAATTAAAATAGGTGGATTTCTTTAACAGGATCTGCTTACAATTTTGCCTATTACAATGAACCTTTCTTCCGCATTATAGCAAAAGTGATCTGAACATTCAAACCCCTGCATGGATTATAGCTGGTGATGTGTACAGCAACGAAACCTTTAGATTATAGCTGGTGATGTGTACAGCAACGAAACCTTTAGATTATGGCTGGTGATGTGTACAGCAACGAAACCTTTAGATTATAGCCGGTGATGTGTACAGCAACGAAACCTTTAGATTATGGCTGGTGATGTGTACAGCAACGAAACCTTTAGATTATGGCTGGTGATGTGTACAGCAACGAAACCTTTAGATTATGGCTG
>JAVFBZ010147972.1:0-26427 GCA_032466195.1 Katharina tunicata | reverse complement strand
GTGATGTGTACAGCAACGAAACCTTTGTCGAATTGGGCAAAATTTCGGACACGATACTTTGAGTGTTTTAGAGGCGTTTAATGCCATACTCAAGATAATCTCTCTTATATGACGGCGAAATATTCATACCGTAAAGAGAGAAACAATGCAGTCGAAAATTTCCCCTTCTAAAGTGTAAGTTTCTTTGATTATATATCTAATACTATCTTGAAAATGCGACGCTGCGGCTTCTGGCAGGTTACAATGAAACACAACATGCAATTAACACAAAAACAAATAAGAAAATAATTTCCATCATACAATGCTTTGAAGTAATCGGAATTCCATACGTATATTTTAAGGCATAGCAGTAATGACTTTGAACAGTAATGTTTTTTTCTGATGTAGTATTTAATCTCACGATAATAATTTTAATCTCTCATATTTTGCTGTTAATTTGTTACGAATTCAATTTATTCCTCGAATGTTATGAGAAAATGGCCTTAGGTAGAGAGACCATGTTTTGTAGCCTTTCGTCAACCATATTACCGTGCCAAAGCTGTCGTCTAAGTTAGGAAGAACAGTCCTTCGTGCATATTATATGTATGTTAAGATATTAGAGCGCACCACGCATACCAAACAATAGATCGAACATCAGAACCTTGAAGGGGATCAACCAAAATAAACTGACCAACGACAAAGAGTCCAGTCTAAATTATTGCAGAATATCAATGGATACGGTAAGGAAATGAAACCTTGGTAATCGACAGAAGTAAGTGTTGGTAAAAAAATCCATGTTACCCAAAAGAGAACCACCAGCGTTGAGCCACGACGCCGTCTAGGGAATTCCGTGGACGATTTTGCCCCATGATCTATTTTACCTTCACAGTTAAGTTAAGTCCCCGTCTCGTACAATCACCGTTACCCACTGCCTGTTGATCAGATGTAATACAGTCCAATCCTCTGCCGCTTAGTCTGTGTGCTATTGTTAAATTGCTACCTTCAAGTGTAATCGCTTCTATTCTGTTACTTGTCACGGGTGTCTTATATCCTCTATACAGCGGATGATAACAGACTGGGACTTAATTCAGAACAACTTGAACTTTATATTCACCCAGCTCTCATCTGGGAGATATGAGGTTACAGAAAATAATAATATTCATGGCATTACAACCTGTTTTGCACAGGAGTAAAATGCGCTAGAATTATCGTAATGAATTTACAGAGTTACAGAGCATTTGAAGTTTTTATGTTCGTTGTAGCAGGTCAGAAAATGTATGTAGGTTTGCATTACACGCATGATATATATTGATAAAATCATCTTGATAAGTGAAAGAAGGACATTGTTATGAAGTTCATGGAGTTCGTCAGCAGTGGCAATCTTTTTACAGAGGTTACATGTTCTATCAGTCCGGTCTATATGGTGCCATCTACTAGTTTCTATTGGTAAACGATGGTGAACAATGGTACAATAGAATATCTACATAAATTGATAAGGAGATAAGTGAAATTGAACAATGTGAAAAATGAAAAATCTTGTGGTTTTCCTGTTTTTCTTTCGCACTAGAATACAAAAGCGAAATTATCTTTCTTTACCTGAATTTCACCTTGTACAACTTGTGCTATTTTTACTACCATTAACACGACTTTATAGGCGTTACTTGTTCAATAGCACGAAGCTTTTTGTTGTTTATTGTTTTTTTTTTAAATATAGTTTATTACTTTTTGGTAATAACATATATTTTTCGCCAAGACGCTTACTGTAGCGCAATCTTTACAATGCATAGCTAGGTCCTTATTTTTGGTGAACTTTGCTGACAAAGTGGTTTGGGAAGACATAATTACCGCCAACTGTTTTCAATTGAGGCAGAGAGTACACTAAAAGCACGTTGTTGCAAGAACCACTCCACACCTAGCCAGATCGTCTCAACCACTCAGATCTCTTTTCCAAAGTGTAGATTTATTTCATTCTGTAGATTATAATATTTCCGGAAAGTGCGACGTAGCGGTTTGTTATATTTTACGTGTTAGCATTGATTAGAATTTACACATGCTACAACTGTTTTGAATGTTTAGCCTTTTCAGTTGTCGTATTCCTTCTTTATGTTTTTTATCGAACGAAAAGGAAATATAGTTCCCATCATGGTGCTACGTAGCCTAAAGTCTATCAGGTAATGTTTATGCATAACTGATGTTGGTTTACCAGAGCTGACGTTATCTCGTAAAGTTCTTTATTGTAGGATAACAATAGAAAACTTAAATAAATTTCCCTCCGAGCTTTAGACTGAAAAAGCACTGCGAACCGGAGTCGGAGTCGAGTGGTAACTAGATAAATTGTTATGAATTGAAATGTGAGTGACTAATCTGACTCGCCCAGTATCTTTAATATAGAAAAAAGACTCAATCTTCTTCTCTGATAAACAGCTTGAGTCAATACCAATAGGTACAATGAAAACATAACATATTTTACACAAATAAACAAATACATGTATATCACATAGAGTAGACTATAAAAGTGTAAACATAGTTTTATGTGAGAATATTACATCGTATTACAGAATAGGTAAAAATTGTTTCAATATTTTGATAATATATGAAAGTTTAAATGAATGATTGAAACCTTTTTAAAACTTTGACATTAAAACGCATAATAAAACTGTTTGCAAAGTCCATCATAAATTTTGAATCTGAATAATATATCTGTAACTTCATTCGGTTCTTTGCTGAGTAAACAGAACTGTTTTACGGCTTAAAAGACAAAATAAAGGTAAGATGAAGTTAAAAGTTACATTGTATGAAACACACTTATAACATTCCTGCGTGAAAGCTTTGGTGCGCGGACTTCAGAAGTTGTAGTATTCAATCACAGCCCGTCTGATTACAATTTCAATATTGACGGTTGTCATCGATGTTAGCCGAAGCGTTTGTCTTACGACACGCCGTGACGTTTTCACAAATCAAGCTCCAGTTGCGCGTTATCGATATGGCTTTCACAATCAAGAGACCAATAGATAATAAATATAATTGTAACACGGGTCAGAATGTCAACGTTTATTAGGTCTGATCATAATGTTTGACATCGACTTCTTGACCCCGTCCATTTTAAACAACTTCGCATTGTAAATTGCTGCCGGGAAAGTTATTAAAGACCGATTTAGAATTTTCACAAATTAACTATAAATCTTGTAGATAATAGTGTCGCTTAGATACTCCCCACAATTTATTAAACAAACTTTATTTAAACTTTATCAAAATGTAAAAATTGTTATAGCATTAACCATGGAATAGTTAATTAATCGATTGATAATTTTGGATCTATACCAATGCTACAGTGGTTAAGTGTATTGTTCAAATACATATGTTGGAAAAGTAACAACTCCGACAAATTACTCTTGATGATGGTTTGATTAATAGGCCGAAACGTTGGTTCAATCATGAATTCTCTATCTTTTTTCGGAGTTGTTACTGAGCCATATTACGCAAAGCTTCTCAGTGGTAGTCATAACATATGTTGATATCCCCGATACAGTTCACCGGACTGATCCCATTGTTCGTGGACATTTACAGTGTAAAAATGAACTAAAGCCTGCAGGGTTTTTAAAGTTATGAAAAATAATTTAAATTCGAATTTGTTATAGATGAGTTGGGCATTACGGCTTTCAATATGGCTTCCGGTACAATACGACCTATCCACTATTATGACTGACATGTATGAATTAAGTTGGTAAATTCGATGGTGTACTAACTACTGAACGATACATGGACATTATGCCTTCGCATTATTACAGATTTATATAATAGACCAGCGACGCCTGTGTTGAGCCACAAATCCCACGGAAGAACTCGGTGGAAGATTTCCTTCCATTATCTCGTCTACATGCGCCGTTTGATGAAATCCCCTCCTTCTCCTAAAATCTCTATAATTCACTGCCTGTTGATCTGATGTAAAATACTCTAATCTAGTGCTTCCTAGTCTCTATGATATTGTTAAATCGCTAGTTTCAAGTGCAATCCTAGTCCGTGCCTTTCGTTGCCACGGATGTCTCACCAAAGGTAGTTTTTCCGGTAAATAAATAGTTTGTTTTGCTTTTTTGTTTGATTGAGGTAATTAAGGTTGTTTCGTTCACGTGACGGCGTGCCAGCCGAATGGGTGAGGGATTCCATCCGAAACAACGCTGGCAGCACAGAAACACCATAATGCAGTACATTAACAGGACGAAAAATGGACACGGCAACAAATCCGCTTCCTGCAGATGCTCCTTAGCTCAGAGAGCACCAGGGCACAGGAGACTCCCACGCACTTCCGGTTGACTCCGTCTAATTTTAATAACTACGTTTTCAATTATATTTAACTTCTTGTGATTTTATAATTCTAGAAATAAACAGTTAATCGCTGCATATTCTTGCTATTTTACATAAACACAAAAATGACGCCCAAACCGACTCTCAAGATACTCGACCCTCTTCATATCTGTGAAATGTTTTCTTAAAGTCCTAAAGTGCCTGCAACGGCAATGATCTATCTCTTCGTAGATTAAACATTGACAATTGGTATTGCTTATAATTTCAATGTTTGTTTTGCATGATGCCGTGTATTTCTGTTAATAAATCGAAGACGCAGTACGTATTGGGATCAAATTTAATCTGGACCACTGTTTGGTTAGGATATTGCTAGGGTCACAATGTCATCTTTTATAAATTTGCATACACCTTAAATTATGAAATGTGTCCGTAATCGCTTGAATAATCTATTGTTAATTAGATCTGTATATTGATTTTATCACACTGTCTGTAAAATATAGACATTATTTTCACGTCACGTTTCATCGTCTTAAATAAGCCGTTAATAAAAACTACATAGTTCTTAAAGGGCACTTTATAGGGTTTTCTCAACAAAAGGTTCGTTTTATTGAGGGAAATTATTAATTATGTATAACTAAATCAGAAATTGCAGCACCGTCATCTTCAAATATTTTCCTTTTTTACCCATCATATTGAAATCAAAAACGTTTACTAGCAAATGTTCTCTTGAAAATCAGTTTGATGCCCGATGCGCTGTTTGGTGCAGATGTTGTGGCTGATGATCCCCATTCAGTAACAACACAGACAATTAGCGCAGATCAAAACACAAAGAGTAAAAGTAGTTTTAGGAAAAGGGACGATTTCAACGAACATTGAAAACCAATTGATTTAATTCAATTGTTTTGCGTCAGTCTCGGCTCAACAATGGCGTCCCGTCTTCCTTTTAAAAAGCCACATCGATATTTAAGAAAATTTTCCAATTTGGTGGGACATGATTTTCTAACCTTATCTATGCTAAGTATGGAATATATTTGGACGTTCGATCTTTCATCGATCAGCTCATTTCGGCCGATTTCTCTGCGGCGCCAGTGATGGTGTTATCCGGAGTTATCTACATCCATTGCAATACGTTCTTCATCCTTATATCTCAACATACATCTGTTTCGTGGTCCATTGTTCTTTCTAAATTTGATGAAAGCTTCGACTAGATGACATGGTTTAGGGGAAGCTTTCAAATCTGGACGCCTCGTGCGATGGTATGAATTGATAAGGGCCAGGTCATGGAATCAATTCATAACAATTTTGCTCTTTTGCGCTCATTTCCTTTTAGGTAGCTATTTTCATCACAGAGACTGAAGGCTCTTGAGTGACGTGATAGCATATCACTAAAAATTACCATCCTTTTCCATCGAAAGCTCCGATGGCAATACTTGCTGGATTATCGTCCTTATTCTACAATATTGAATCGTATGAGTTAATGCGTTTTGTGACACCCATCCGCATAACTGTCTATCGAAAATACATTATACAATCCTGACCAGATCATAGCTTAGTAATGAAAATTGCATCCGTTCATTTGATCAAGCTGTTCTGAAATTGAGAATATGCTGTATGGCATTATTCTGTAATGACGCTGACGCCAAGGGCTGTCTGTGAAGAATAGGAAAATAATTTAGCATTAAGCACAAGTTTTGTTTTTGCGATTTCAGAAGATTTTTCACAATTAAATTTATTCGTTAATTCATTCACTTTGCCACCTTTCAAATGCGAAAATGACGATTTTTTTTAAACCGACATTTTGATAATATTACATACTTAACTGAACAAGCTATTTGCACACTTAATCGATCAAATTCGCCAATAGTTCAATTCACACTATAACTATGTACTATCCTATGTTTATACAAGCCAGATAACTTCAATCGATTAATTATAGGCGGATTCCTGATTTGAAATTACTAACAGATTATTCAGTGAGATAATTTTTCCCAAAGCCAGTGTGCATCTGATATCAAAATGCTGTAAGTGAAACAATAGCAGTTGATAGTAAATAACTGACCCAATAATGAATTTTAAATATACAAGTACAAAGCTTTTTTGAAGAAAAAAGTTGCAGCCACCAGATGGAATGTTTCAGTGCCTCTGGTCTACATTTACGCTTTTGCTCCCAATTACTAAAAGTCCTAGCCTTCTACAAAACACCATGTCACCAGTGACAAGATGAACTGGGGAAGTAGCAAAAGAACAATAACACCGCGACAAGTGGTATATGATTAGACTGTGGTACTTACTTACTTATTAAAATTATTGGCAAGTGCATTCAATGGAATGATGTATGCCAAAACTAGGTAACTTTGTACAAGGTAAATTATCTTCTTAACTTTATGAACTATTACACTGCGGTACTTCAGATCAAAGTGCAATGAATTATTGTGACTTAAAGATAACACAATTGCTTCACGAAACCATGGAAATAAGAGAGGTTATGTGAGACAATATTTTACATTGTCACTTCTCTCGCTGGCTTCAATGGGCAGAGGTAAGACTGCAATTACGTAATAGCATAATGTCCAAACTTTATCAGTAGACCAAACGTACAGATTTCATGTTTTCGTCTAACGAACATGTCGTTAGAGCACTACCGTCATTAGTCAGACGATTGTAACTCATCCTACATGACGACGTCGAAAGTGTTATCCCTGTAACCGTCCTGAAGGCTGCAATGGACGCATCATTTTAATACATAGAAAGTTACCAAAGACCATAGGAGTATTATTTTCACAAATTTGCAAACCTCTTAAACATTTACCAATTATTTTCGTTTCCATTTACGTTCGTATTTTACGCTTCCTTCGTTTACACTGAAGTGTTTTCAGTCGTATAATTGGCTCTGTAAGTCTAGTTTGCTTCTGCTTTACTCCTTGTTATATCCTCGAAACGGTGGCGCTCTATTTTGGTAAGTGCTCTTTCAGAAAGAGTTTTCTTTTGCCTTTGATTCAGTTTTTGGACCGGACGAGACAATGTCTCATTTTCACTTTCTCGTGTGATGTTATATCTAAATTTAAGAGTACCTTGATCCGGAACTGGAAGGAATCTCGTGAAAACTCTCTCATCCCATGACGTGACTATAAAACAAAAATATGTTTGGTAAGTCTTTAAAAACCCATATAGGATTCGCCAATTTCTCTTTCATTCAAATTTAGATTTTAGGCTCAATTCAAAAGTACATTGGAAAAATATAATTACAATCTGAAAGGCAAAATTTGGTTGTTACATATTGCGAAGCTAATCAATAATTTAAACTGTCTTAGCCAAATATTTCTCACATACGAATTTGTTAACTTTGGGACGGATCGACCCGATGATTTCCATCAGCAGAAAGAGCCAGGAAAGACAGCGAAACGCTTAACAGGCGTGGCAATGGTGTTTGTTACTGAATCTTAACCAAGCGACCAATGTGTCTTGCATCGCTAGATATTACATAATTACGTGACAGCATTTAAATAAGAATTGGGTAATACCTAAACAGCAGGATGATCGTCAGGATTAAGGCGGATTTATATTACTTCTAAATTGGACTTTAATAACTTGAACATCTTCAAGACTCAGTAATAAGCCGTGTCAAATTGACTGGTTGAAGTATTAGGGTCGAAGGTCACAATTAAGGATGCATTAATTCGGATGACCGTTGACATTCTGAACCCTGTCGTAATTATATTTATCACCGGTTGCCTTCGAGAACGTTTAATCCAGATCGGTTACGCGTAACAGAACCTTGATTTCTGAAAACGTCACGCTGTATCGTAAGACAAACGCTTTAGCGAAACATCTTAAGATTTGTCAATATTGAAACAACAAATAGATTGACATTGACCCACACTCGATTCCAGTTAAACTGGTATCACCCTGTCGTGTCAAACTCGCTCGAACTAAAACAAAAACATGATCTTCTATTCTGAGTGTGAACTGATTATTTCAAAATGATCGAATATAAACCAATGTATCTAGTTTACTTTTGCTGCCATCAAGTATTCATTATATACAGAATAATGTTTTTAAAAGATTTTCTTTCAGCTTTATACCCTGTATTTTTCTAAAAACAACAGTATCAGTTAAACAAAGCAGCTAGACTAAACGGTAAATGGTTAGACTGTCACGTCGGGGTGCCAATACGTCGAGGCGGTGGTATTACCATGTGAGGATATATCATCGAACGATGAAGACAGAAAGTAAATGACAAAATTGTTCCCTGCAATTTCACGACATCGACGTTATGGTCTCCCTTTGACAATCACAATAGGACAATTTCCATGCGTTGTTCACTCAATTACCACGGCCTGATTTCTGAACCGTATCGATACATCTCTAGCAATAATTTGGACTGGTGGCTCAGTCGTTGATCAGTTCATTTCAGTTGATCCCTCCACGGCGCCGTCCACGGTCCTATCCGGTAAGCCATCTACAAGGTTCTGTCGTTGATGCAATTTCTTCTAATACGTCCTTCATCCTTACATCTCTAAATACATCTGATTCGCGAGCGATTGTTCTTCCTAAATTCAACGAAATCTCAGAACACATGACAAGCTTCAGGGAGAGCTTACAAATTCGGCCTCCCTGTCAGATGGTATGAGCGGATAAGGGTCAGGTCATGAAATCAATTCGTAACAATTTAGCACTTATACGTCCTGTTCCATTTAGGGCTGTATTTTCATCCCCAAAAACAGAGGCCTCTGGATTGGCGGGACAGCATATCAGTAAATATCACCATCCTTTTCCATCTAGAACTCCAAGGACTCTGGATTAACGTCTTTATCCCGGGATATAGAATCGTATAAGTTAATGCGCTTTTGACACCCATCCGCATAACTGTGTATCGAAAATACATTATACAATCCTGACTAGTTCATAGCTGAATAATGAAGACTACATCCGTTCATTTCGTTCTACTTAAAGCAATAGGAACGCAGAATTGACCAAGCTGATGTGAAATGAAACAATAATCTTTATGGCCATGCTGCACAATGGAGCTGACGCCAAGCTGTCTCTATGTGAAAAGGAAGAAGGAACAAAAAAAATAAATTTCTATTTTGTGTTTATAATAGGCATGGCGACTTTTCAAGGCTGCACTAGCGTTAGACTGCTGTGTATCCTTCACGGAGTCCTTGTCCGAATCTCCTTGTCGACCTTAAGTATAAAAGGGAAAGTATTGGTGGCTGCAAAGATCGCGGAGTGGCTTTACAAGGTGTCGTTCTGGTTTATCACCGTACATCGGCAACG
This sequence comes from Katharina tunicata, assembly GCA_032466195.1. NCBI lineage: Eukaryota > Metazoa > Mollusca > Polyplacophora > Chitonida > Mopaliidae > Katharina > Katharina tunicata. The sequence goes on along the minus strand of JAVFBZ010147972.1, from coordinate 16,869 downwards.
CAAAGTCATCATATAACTTAAATAGTCTTGAGTACGACGCTTAACTTCAATCAGACCAATAATTCAATCTACACTTCTTCAATTAAACACGAGACATTTTTCCTAATAATTTGTTTTTTCTGAAGATACTTTTCTTCAGCCCAAAAAAAACAAATAATTTCACTTTCAATTATAAACTTTTCTTTTTTATCGGCTGATCGTGTTTGTCCTTATACCGATCTTTGGAAAGTACACATTTACAGCGTTAAGTTGAAGTTAGGTTATCTTAAACCTGCCAGTGGCTCCGATTGTATAGAAGGACATAGGTCCCGGAATCGGACCCATTACGCCCTTGTCCTGCACCCAATCGCCAGCAGCAATTGCCTCAACCATCGGTATCCTCTAATCAGTCGTGGCTTTGTTTTTCATTATATTAAACCTCAATAAGTACAGCGAATTTTTTGCAATAGGATCTTTCATCAGTGGGGATTTTGGTGATAAAGCTTTTGGATTTATTAGCACAACATGCAACATAATGAAAGTTACAAGTAACAGCAGTTTCTTTGTAATTCTAAGCGCTCGTAGTTGAGTGATGTTCATTTTAAAGTTAAGATACCCAGATTTGCACTCTGTTTAGGCAGCAGTATGAGCAAACATGAACACGAAATGAAACCAATTTAACGTCGATCAGCCTGCAAACTGCATTTTGTCAGCGCTTTCGTAGTTTGTTCTCCCTTGACAATACCATCTTTATTATTGCAATCAATCTCGCTCAAACTCCGAGTAACGTTCAATTTGTTCTATCTGCCATGAGCTGTCACCCACAGCGACGCGCGAGAGAATTCTACAGACCTCGTGAGCATATCGATTGTATCACTCCGCGCCCTCCGCGATGATGGGGTGCAAAGGTGTCAGAGAAATGAGGGCTTTCGACAGTTACAGTCAATGCTCCCCTAAGACGCCCCACCGACTAGGAATACATTTAAGCGCTCAAGTGTGTAATTTGAATGTAAAAACAGACAATTCCTGCTAAACGAATTACCTGGGTCAAGCGATATTGGCCAAGGAAATTTTTGTATATTCGCCAGAAACGAGAAAAAACGATAAAATCAATATAATTATTTTTTTATTTGATGTCCAAAAAAGGAGAAAGTATATTGAAATTTTAGTGTTTAGGCTTAAATTTAACGTTATAGTTTTACTTTTAAAACATCGAATTTTAGGACATGCTTAGTTAAATAAATTTTTAAAAAAATGTAATGGCTTGTAGCAGTTCTTAACCGGGACAAAATTCCATAAAGATATAATAAAAATAAGTGACAATATATATTTTGTATTTAATACGGATGGTTCAGCGATTAGTTTCTTAGTTGGCCGATAATATCATTAGAAAAAAATGATATTATCAATATTTTTTTACAATTTATGACAATTAAAAAGTTACAGTCAACCCTAGTTTTCATGGAATGACAAGACAACCAGGAATGTTGCTTTAAACCAGATATTCGTTTTCCTTAACAACTGATAAAAAGCAAGAGAGAACACGGAAAGTAATGCAAATGGAGATATATTAGCCTGAAAAAGATATGTGAGTATTAAGTAGGTAGGTCTCTAACTTTGATGATTGACTGATCAATGAATTCTTTCGTTCATTGATTAAAATATTGGGCTAACTTTTGTTTGGTCCCTTGTCAGAGTATTCCTTAAGTTTGTCTTCCTTCCTTCCTTTCTTCCTTCCTTTCTTCCTTCCTTCCTTCCTTCCTTCCTTCCTTCGTTCCTTCCGTCCGTCCTACCGTCCTTTCTTCCTTTTTTTCTTTCTCTCTCTCTCTCTTTCTTTCTTTCTTTCTTTCTTTCTTTCTTTCTTTCTTTTTTCTTTCTTTCTTTCTTTCATTCTTTCTTTCTTTCTTTCTTCCTTCCTTCCTTCTCAATCCATCTATCCATCCATCCATCCACCCACCCACCCTAAATTCATCCATCCATCCATCCATCCATCCTTCTATCCATCCATCCATCCATCCATCCATCCATCCATCCATCCGCCTACCCATCCATCCATCCATCCATCCATCCATCCTTTCTTTCTTTCTTTCTTTCTTTCTTTCTTACTTTCTTCCTTCTTTCCTTTCTATTCTTTCTTTCTTTCTTTCTTTATTTCTTCCTTCCATCCTTTCATCCTTCCTTCCATCCATCCATGCATCCTTCCTTCCTTCCTTCCTTCTGCCTGTCCGTCCAGTCAGTCAGTCAATCCATCGAAAAAAGTTTATTATATCGACTGTTTGATTTAAAGCAGTTAGTTAAAATTGAATGCTCAGCTATACTGCCGACAAATTTTTCATCCATCTGGAGTTCTCCTCGATGGCCTAAGATATTGTGTCATTGTGTTAAGTTCCGTCGCATGTTACGTAGGATTGGTAACGTTGTTGCTGTAACGAATTTACAAGATGCCAATAATTCTGAGTTATTGGTTAAAGCTGGCTGTCAGATAACGTTCTCGCTTTGTAACAAGTCCCGGCCGGTGAGTGTTACGTTCACACATAATGTTCACAAATCTGCACTATTTTTCGTGTGCAAACGGCTTGCATGTATGTTGGAGTTAAAGACGTCAAATTAAGACGAGCAATTTTGACGAAGTTTTCTTCGATAATCCTGATTTATTTGTGCTGTCTAAGTAGTGGCTTGACATTTAAACCCAATATTACAGCGCCAAGCGTTTTACTCACGCGAGGTAACGTGTCAATTAAAGCGTTTATAGTCCTTGAGGCGCGTTTGTCGTTCGGCCAAGCACTTGTCTAGGCTTATTTAACTTTAGATAAATGTTAAGCGGAACTATAAAATTTCATCAAAAACACGAAAACAATAATCATGTAATGTGTACATAAAAAGAAAACAGTTTTATCTATTGGTGTAAATTATTCCTTATCTGGATATCAAGCAATCTAAAGTCTGATATATTGGGGCTTGTTGTCTAGCTCTGAGCTAGTCATCAAATATAGTTCCCCATTTATTTAATGCGTTTTTTCGAATGAACGTCATCGATCAAAGGATTCCTTTAACTTAAATTTGCCAAGTATTTTAGAATTGCCTCATGTCTTTTGATGATTAGTGATTCACGCAAATGAATGAAATAAATATAATCAAATGGAAACAAAAACAAATAAATTAAGATCTTAATTCTAACGTTTGAGTATATTTTTGCCATAATCTCTGTTTAATGGTGACAATAACACTACTAAATAAATACTTAGAAAAACACTAACTTTAGCATTAATATTGAAGTTTTGGGCGTATATAAGTCAAATTTGTTATTCAAACATTACTATATACCAAGTTAATCATAATCTAACCACATTTCTTCATGTTTTGATAAAATTTCACTTGACATACATATTATGAATTTCGTTATTTTCGAAAATTTGCGACATACGGCCTGTATAAGTGCTAAATGACACCATCAGTAAACTGTACTTCTTTTAGCCGTCTTGACACCAGTTATATACCGCTCGATCGTGTTTAGCCCTAAAATTAAACGGGTCTTTGTCTCGATTCTTGTACAGTTTTCAAACTGCAAATTCATTCTGTAGTGTCTGTTATATTAAAAAGAATGACTTCTCAAAAAAAAAAAATATCGTTAACAGCTCTTTCTATTTTGTTATTTATAATATTTATGTTTAACGTCGTACTCAAAAGTATTTCAATTATATGACGAGTTTACCTTACCGCCGTACGGTGGTAAAACGGAAAGAAACTCATAAAACCATCCCGCGATCTTCGCAGCAGCGTGAAACTTCCCTTATATACCTAAGGTACACAGGGGGGTCGAACCTATTCCGGGTACAGAGAAGGGGGATCAGCGGACCAACACTCAACAAACTTAGACACGGCGAACCCCACTGCACATCCAATACCCCATGACTAACAACATATGCTTCGCTTTTTCAGACTTCTTTCATTCTCTTACTTATTTATTCCGACACGAAATCTGCTTACACTTAATGTTTGATTTATAAAGAATGGTAACGGAGATCAAATGCCTGAATGTAATAAAATTCTAGCAATGGCGTGCAAAATATTGTTCTCGTTAAATTTTTACTCAGAGCCACCCATGAAGTTTAATGCTTCGTTGATAACTGAACTAGATTTAAAATCCTACTCGAAACTAATTGCGTAGTCTCCGTCTTAATTTTAACCGCATTCCGCAGACAATTAAATGCAAAATGTTATCGTAAGGTAGATTAAGAAATACAACTTATAATCGATTTTCTCTTCACAGTTTGGTATAATTATCCCAGCATAACGTAACATTTTAAATATAAGCCAACTAAATATAGACCATTGCATATTATAACGGGCATGTGATTAGCCAAAATATCTAACTAACAATTATCTTATTATCTTATTATTTATTTATTTTTTATTTATTTGATTGGTATGTAACGTGCTACTCAAGGCCATTTCACTTATACTCCGACTTAAGGTTGCCAATGTATGGAGGATAAGCGGGAGGAAGCCTTGCAGGCCCACGCAGCGAATTCTGCAGCCACAAGAAAATTTATAAAATTATACAAATTTATATATATATAAAAAAGATCTGGCCATGCTAGCCCGAGTTCGAACCCCGATGGAGGCAAGCAAAGGTTTCTTTCTCTGCATTTATACAAACAAATATATATTAAAGGTCGTCCGGACGATTCCAATACCGGTAGAGTGACGGCTACTTGTTATGTGTAACTTTAATGCCTTATAACTAAAACTAAGTTACTTTTTTCTTTCGTAATATGTTCGAATAAATGAACTTTTCGGGTGGCTGTGGAGATCGCTTGGTAGTTTTTACGAGGTACCTCCGCGGTTTCCGACATACACCGGCAACGCAAAGCGAAATACCCTTGAGTGCGAGAAAAACAACTCAGTTTTCTCTATTAAGTAACGGACAGATGTCTGTGCTACATACTTTACTGAAAATGTTATCAGTTATTTTTTGAGAATTATCACATAACCCACATCTTGAACAGTTTGGTAATCATTCAAACTAAAGTGTCCATAATTAAATGAAAAGCAGGTGTTTAACCGATACCGGATGTATATTGTAGAACGTTGTTTATTACAGACTTACACACGTTTTCTATATAGTCTAAAATAAGTACAAGCCAAACTGTCGCTACGGTCTTTTAAAATCATGCATTTTTCTTCCATACAGTACAATTCGAAGTCAAAGCAGAACTTCAAAGATTGGTACTGTAAGTAAACTCTATGGTGGACTTTTTATGTTGTGTATTTATGTATTTCTTTTTTGTTTATTGTTTGTTTTGTTACTTTTATATAGAGGCTTGAACAAGGACACAAACGTATATTAGTTATACTTCAAATTTTACGACTTCATCTTTTGAAAGCGATGATTAAATAAATTAATTAACAATAAATCAGAAACCTTTTTTGTTGATCATGCTCACTGAAAGCTAATGTTTAAGCTAAGTGACGTTTGTGGAAAAAGTGTTTGCCCACTGCATTATCAGTAACTTCTTGCCAAAACAAAAATGTAAATTGTTGTTTCATTTCATGGGATAACACTTTCTGAAATTAAAAGATATAAGTTCAGAAAAATTTGGCAGACTGAGACCCTCTCGGGAACCAAACCCACGACCTCCAGAGCCAAGCACCAAATCACTAGCAGCAAATGCGGGCCCCCGATACCACTCTGAGGGCCCTGGGTTCGATTCCGGCTAGGGCGTGAAAAAAATTCTTAACTAGAATCTGTTCAATTTCAGACAGTGTAATCCAAGAAAAATACGCTATTTATGGTAATTTTCTAAACTACAAAAAAAAATCAAAAGTAGTCATTCTTTCTTATCTCTATCTCTCGTAAGACGAATTGACTTAATCAAGCTAACGCTGTAACAGGCTAACTTTCTACCGCCTTAACAGTAAAAAAACAATAAAGGTGTCCAATATTTGTAGCACGTTTCCAAAATAAAGATTCGACATCAGGCGCTTGATATTATCCGTTTTCCCCATTTGAAGATTACAGCGGTTGACAGTCGATACCGTTTGTACTCGCCTTCTAAACCTTGAATAAGCGGCGCGGCTTGAGAATGCTCGCTTCGCCTGAAATCTAATATCCCAATGTACTGTTTTAACGAAGCTCTAGCGCCTATCAGCTTTTATTGGACAACACTTCCCATCCCTAACAAGTCTTGTGGCGTTCCAATTAATCTAATGAGTGATATGTAATACTCCATATCAATCAGGGAATTATTCTTCACCGTCAAGCAAAACAACTAAAGGAAATATTTTGATATTTACTGAAAATGTTTGCATAAACTTAACAAACGCTATATATGTAGGCTACTGTTTTTTTTATTACCGATCGGTTTAGAATAACATTAAATCGGAAAAATTCCGAACAGGGAGGTCATGTTGAAATTGATAATATATTTCAGCTTTATCATGTTATCATCCAGGTATAACTGGATGATGGCATAATAAAGCAGAAACATATTATCTATACTAACATCAGTTCCTTGTTCGGAGTTTCTCTTATTCTATGTTATACATTTGAATCCACTGAATATCTATTTAAAAATTTTACGGTCACTCCGAACCACAATTACATCCACACTCACGAGTTTGAATCCCGGTCGATGCAAGCAAATTGTCTTTCTCTACTTTTATAAATCTATATATGAGTTTTTATCTAGACATCATAAATGCAAATATGAAAGCGTACATTATAAGAGTATATAAGTTTCACGTGAAGTTAACGAATGCTACATATATTTTTGCCAAGAGTAATCACACTGGCTAAAGGATAACGACTAATTAAAACCGATGAATCATCTCAGGTTCTATGCTACATATAGTCTTGTATAAATGTAGAGAAAGAAAATTTTGCTTGCCTCCACCCGGATTCGAACTCGAGTCTCTGACTAGCAGAGCCAGCGCTACATATATGCATACACTAAACAGTAAACCAAAGGTCACCCCCAACATTTCGCGTATACCCTAAATCACCTATAATTTCAACCAGGTATCAATGTGTCCTTTGTGCAAGTTGTGGAAATATTATTGCATGTAAACAAGCAAATTTATGTTTTCTGTAAAATCCTGAATCTCCCCAACAACAAAATTGTGATTTGACTGCCATATATAATTTCAGAGTCATTAACATAGCTTCCAAAGTTGAAATTTTATGGTTGATGTTTTAAGTGATTTTGGGTAATTTTATTATTAAACGTAATAAATATAGGCCACATTGCGCATGTTTCGGCTAGCAGAAAGCCTGACAGATTCAACCACGGCCATAACTGTTTGTTTGAAGTTTCAGGGTTATTACAATGGGTAAGTAACACTGGGAGGGGCTGTATTAAGCCCGCGCTTATTCTAGCAGGGTATGACCGCAGCATAACCTCCCAAAGCTAATCCATTTAATTTGCTACTAGAGTTGTGAAGCTTTCCCTGTCTAACTTACCCATGTTCTGAAAGTCAAAACATAACTTTATGACATGCAATAAATCTAACCAAACACAACGCAACATAAATGATTTTGTACATATTTCTGTATAATACGAGCTTTCGGGGAGAACTTATTCCATCTTCAGGTATGGCTAATGAAGATGGAGTAAGTTCTCTCCGAAAGTTCGTATTATATAGAAATATGTACAAAATCATATATGTTGCGTTGTGCTTGGTTAGTCTTATCAAGCCTCTACATAACCGGATTTATATGCAATAAATCTTGTAGTCATTTTGAAACTCAAACCTAAAATATAGTATATTTATAAGTTGTAACGTTCAATCTTAAAAATGTACGAAAAATATTGGGGGATACGTATATTTTGCCACTTAGTATCATTACAGGCTGGTATTTTTTTTTTTGTATTTTTTTTATTATAGACCATAAAACAGCTTAAATGTAAAAAAAAAACATTATACAATGCGTATTAAACATAGATAAGATATAGATCTATATACAGGATTGGATATAGAGGGGAAAGAAGCCCCGGAAGGTTTATTATATCCCATTACCTTTTGGACGTCAACTAATGCAGGTAACTTGGATATTACACATGGACTATAGATTGGTTTAGTGAGATATTGGATGAAGATTATGGATAATTCAAAGGAAAAGAAATAAGAAAAGAAAGAATAATGAATTCTCAATCGGTACATAATGCATGTGGAAGAAAAGATTTGCAGTTTGCATGTTACATTGATAACAAGTATCGATTGGTTGATTGCCGTCTTCCAAAATTTGCAGATCTTTCTCTGTCGCCGTCTTAAAACGATGCCGTTCTTCATCTCTTGTTGCTGATATTAAACGTATTATACTTTATTATGTAGTGCTATCGTCAAAGTTGTCAATAGTCTTTATAACAAATCCTTTTATCTTTATCTTATATCATGTATATCTTACACATATCTTACCTATCTTTTTTTCTTATATTGTGTTTATTACTTTTATTCTAAAAAATATCCTTTTTATACTGCAGTTTAAAAATTGTAAATATATACATTTTAATGTCGTAAAATCAAGTGGTATATCAAATACGTCTTAAAGTTCCACAGATCAAGTTTGAGCTTTATATTTCATATATCGAAAACTCTTGAAAAATTAAAACCCTGGAACATGATTTTATGTTGGTGAAAAATTTATTTCTGCTTCAATGTTTTCAATTCAACTATATTATTCAACTTTCATCTAAATGTTTACTTTTATTAAAATACGATTGTTGCGATCTGTTATTTAAATTTTTAGATATACCGAAAGCAAAAATAGCACTTTACATCGTACAATATGTTTGGCAAAAAAAATGTCGCATATGGAATACATTTGATTTCAGTACTCGCGTTAATCTTAAATCACGTTGCAAGATTTATTTTAATTTCAACACCTAACCGATTATGTGGGTGGATGTATGTGGGGGAACTTTTATTCAACCTTATCCATTGCACGAAAAGTGGTGAGTGATGGGATAAATGTCGCTAGGTTATTGGGAAAGGGGTTTTCTTGCAAACACGTGTTCACGCGAGATTTTTCGTAGAAGTATCATTTCGTCGAGGTTATTGGTCCCAGCGCCTTAGTCCAGCTTATATATAGAAGTTGACCTGACAGAAACAAAATTCTTCTTCCATCTGCGTTCCTCAAACTTTTTCGAACTACCAGGCATATGGTAAAAGGAATTATTTGCTCAAACATACCTTGTCGCTTTGGACCATAAGTGCTTGTAAGGTCTACGAATGTGGGTCTAAGACATAAATATAGACCTAACAAATTACTATAGTTAACATACGTTGATAAATGTTTTATACAACGAGGATTGTTAAACTGTCATGCAATACTTTTCTGTCATTTGTATCTCGTACTTCCAATGAGCGAATAAAGAAGGTCACTGCGAATGTTCAGCGGCGCATATCATGTCTCGTGTTGCCATGGTGATAAATCACGCGCTCTATGATAATTTGTCACTAAAACCTAGTTCCCGCGCGACTGGCAAACAAAGGGAGGTCATTGGGCAAAACAATTTGATAGTGTGGCACCCTGCGTGGAGTTTGTTTTCGAGGTTCGTAAGTCAGAGCTTTTGTTGTCTGCCAATGATTCGAATGACATCATGTATTTACCGAGGCTAATGACACCTTGGCAGAAGATTTATTCGGATTTCTATAACCGAGACCACACACGGCACATAGGTTTTTAGTCTGCACTCAGCACATATCCTTTTTCCGTTATTTATACTCTATCCAAGGCATGTCGGGTTTTAGCACATTGGCGGTAGAAAGACTACACCGAGTTAAAATGGCCGTCTGTCGTCTGCTTTAAACAAACGTATTGGAATTCCACAATACATTTGCACCTCGCCCGGTATTGTATAACAATTGGAATTATCATAACATTGAGTCGGTAGGTCGAACCGAGTTACCGAAGAGCAGCCTTTCCTGGGTCGGTTATTTAAATAGCAATTAGGTTGAACCCTTAGATAAATTGGCCGGTCGGCTGTAGGCCTTCATCACGTTCTGACGTCGTGGCCTAATGTGGGCCAGGCACAGAAATTGATGTCAACAACAGTGCTTAGTTAATCAGGGCGTGTAAATTAAACTTTAGTACCACTTAAACTTGTATGCGTAAACTAACCACAAACAGTGATCCGGACAAGAAGCAATAATACGTACATTTGCGGGTAGAGCGAAATGTGAAAGACATCGTTATCAACACGATTTCAATACGCAGTCAATCGGATAATTCCAAAAAAGGAATAATGATATTGCGGTTAACTATAAGAACAATTTAAGGCGATGTTGGCATAATTCTAAGACGTCTTTTACTTTCTTACTTACATTTCCTTGATAAGCCACTGCTGACTTTTGTCAAACATCGTCTCTAGGGCAAAAAGACAATTTGTAACAAGTTTCACCCATAAGAAATCATAGGAATTACATGTTTCAACTGTGACGCAATTTGAAATCGATGTTAAATCGATGATAACATTGAACAATGTAATTTTAGACAAGCAGAAGATCTGAAAATTGTTAACACACTTGTTTAACAAATCATGGCACAAATAGTCCACCATACATTTTGCTAACAGTAGTTCCATTAAGTGGCTTTCGGTGGAAAATGAGGAATCCTACTAAAAATGAAATAGCAGTTTTGGTAACAAGTAGGGTCTGCAGCATTTTTCTATGACTTTTTTTTTGTTTACTTCTCCTTTAAACAAAGCTTGAAACTGAGATTGTTTACGAAATATATGGTTCAGAATTCGATTCAGATCAGTCTAATTGAATTTTAACGAGCCAAATAAAAACAACAATTTTAGTTCTTCATTAATAATTAATAAGTAATTATTATCATATAGAACTATGTTCATTGTCTGATTAATTAACTTGTGTTCAACTTTTAAAAAATCTTACATTTTTTATTTTTTTGCAAAGATCGTTAGAAAATTCTACTTTTACAAAATAATAAAAATTTGTTTCATATGATTCTCGGTGCCTAGTCATAACAATGTTATTTAGGGAATGACAAGTATGATGCTGCTGTTTCAGATACAAAAATGAAACAAAAACTTATATAATTGTGAAATGTTTTGTTTTGCTCTTTGTCATAGTGTTTATCATTTGATGGTTTTGCATATGATTTCATGCAATATGACGAAATAAATTAAATCGGCCTGTTTCCTTTCATTGTTGCGAATCGTTAATCCCTTAATTGTGAGTTTAATTAATGACAGCACTATTAGGTGGCAAATTCTTTAGCAAAGTGTTCACTTTTGTGTTACCAATTGATTTTATATTTTCTTTAATAAAAGTATTTGCAAAATACATTTTTGATTATTAAATAATTCAGGAGGTAGTTGTGTGTGTAACTTTTCGTTATAGTGATAATTGTATGCTACGAAATATGTCATTTGGAACACATTGTTCGATGTGAAAAAATACGTCTGATCGTGCAGATTATCCTGGAGTGTTGTCTTTTTCGATGGAGCAATTTATGCCGAATTACTGCGGTACTTATCGACCAGCTGAAGCAATTTTGAACTTTACACCACTTTGTTCATTCGCGAAATTACTCCCTGAAATCTTAAGATCAATTTTCGTATTTTAAACACGGGAAAACGAGGATTTGGCAGAAAGGGTCGATTTTGTATTCATTGGCACTTTGCAACCCCTGGTGCTAATATTGTACCGTCGGGAACAATAGCGTATCCTCTGGAGACATCTAAAAATGTGAGATTTCAAAAAGTAGTTAGCCGACGGCAATTGTTTGCGGTTTTCTTATCGCCTTTCATCGCCGTCATCACTATCGGCTTTATCTTTGGTCGACAATACAAAATACTTCATTCCGGTTACAGTGTGTTGAATTGAGGAACAGTTAAACGTGTCTAGCGAAAGAGAGGGATATTGGCGTCAAATTAGACACTGCAATTCTATCCAAATGGCTGGCGATCGCGGATATTTTGCTTCGGAGGTTTTAATCTAGGATTTGGCGAGTGGTGGATAACGGCTCGTTTCATTAACCCGTCCGCTTTCCTCGTAGTCCGATCCCTAAAGATAGCGCGATGAGCCGTTCTGATAAACCGCGAAAGTCTGCCAATCGCGCGAGCTTTATAAATCCACAGACGTCGTTATACGAGAACCATTCTGTATATAAATATAGTCAAACAATGTCACTTTCCTAAATGTATATTATATGGTATGCCGCTAATGCATTCTCAATGATGCTTAAAATATATAAACTAGGTCAGCAGTTTTTTTCTATAGTGTTTTTGTATAAAGTAACTCATGTACAACACGTTAAACATGGTTTCCTGGTTTTCAGTAACTGAACTTTTTCTTTATCCCATCCGCCGACATATAAATTATTTCCTTGGCTTCTTAACAGGGGCATGCTGTTTCAACAATTGCCTCTGGTTCACGCCTGTAGAAAATACATGATCCGTTTCGTTTTGCCAGACGCAATTTTTCCACGTGTATCTATGACTATATGAAAAGTCATCGAATCGGTTACACTTAACAACAATATTACATATAAATATTTGAATGTAAATATTTTGATAGCAAAAGAAACATAGAATTGCATCAAGTGACAACAATAATCTTTGCTTTACACAGAATTACAGTGGCGAGTTATAGTTTTGCTGTTATTCACAAGATAAACTGTGCTACCCTGCCATTACAACAGCCTAAATGAAACAAAAAGATCTGTATTTGGAGTCGTATAAGCATAAATCATATAAGTTATGGAAAACGTTCTCCAGATTTTTCACTGATTACTATCGGGTGTTGGGTATCACTCATTAGATTAAGTGGAAGGTTTCAAGACGTGTCAAGAAGAGGGTGTGTTCTGCGACAATGGCTGCTAGGCGCATGGGCGTCGTTAAAACAATGCAACCAGATCTTAGATTTCAAGCGAAGCGTTTATTATTTAACCGCAGAGCGTCTTCGCGGATTAGAGGGATAGATGAAATGGTCTCGAATGTCAACCACCGTAATCTTCAAATGGACGAAAGGGATCATTTTCGCCACCTTGCTGCGATTCGGTATTTTTGCAAACGTGATGTAAACAATGGTCGTCCTTATTGTTATATTGAGTCCAGGCAAATTAGTTACTGGCTTCCCTTGATTAGCCAAATAGACGAGCATGAAAGATTTCAGTTTGATTGAAACAAATATACTTGTGCTGTGTTCAACATAGACAACATTTCTCCTGTCCTCCAACTACCACGCAGAGTAGTCCAACCAAAATCAAAATTATTGAAATTATTAATTTGTCTATATAAAATAGTAGTGCAGGTTTCGTTTATTTTTGGTTTTCGTCCAATTTTATGCTGCCGTTGTACTATGGGTGCCGTGTTAATGTAGTCAGTGTCTGTTTACCAATCACAATTTCATCCCTGAAATAAAATATTTTTAAACGGACTGATTTTGTGCTATGTTTACAGGTCTGCTTGAAGGTCATACAATTTATACACATATTGATCAACCTTTTTGTCAATGTGATGAAGTAACTAGGCATGTAGGCCTAATACAATTTCAGAGATTATATTAAACAACTTTCCCAAATTTAGTTCTTTTGAAATTAATTCATTCTTGCAAATGCGAAATAGTAAAAGCATTTTGTTGCATTTGAAATGTTAAACCCGTTGAAATAGGTTTATCTTACATATACTATGGAATAAACATGCTTTGGTGTCACGACCAACTATTATATTTTAATGTTTTTGTAAGGAAAGAGTATTGTATAAACAGGGGACACGGAAGACTTGTTGTCCAACTGGTTAAGGGTGGACACGATTTTTTTTCGTCTGCTTGCGTGATAAGTTATATATTTATAATGTCAAGCACCACTTCATTGACTGGCGCCATCTACTTCCGCTATAACGGCTCCGCAGTAAATATACTAACAATGAACGATTGGTTGTCTACAATTGCGGAGTAGAACGCGCCATGTTTACGTGATTTTTATAGCACGTCGCCAAATATGTCAAACTGTGCACGTCACAGAATGGCACCTTGCCTAACACACTAACTAAGCTTGCCATTTAACGTCATTACGAATGCTTGGCACATCAAGTGTTTTATTTGAAAAATATACCAGATGACACTTAAAATATCTAACAAATTAATCAAGTTTCCCACATGTCTGAAAATGTTTTCATTCAGTATTCAGTGTATAGAACGTTTAACTTTAAACACATTTCAACACACTAAAATCATTAGTCTGCAGTCACATTTGAAATAGCTTTTCAATGCATATGGATGTGATTCCAAACCTCCTATTTTCTCCATCCACCAACAATCCTGGATTTCTAAAATATGTATATTTTGTAGATGTATTAATGTCTTGTTGCAAGAGTGGCGTAGTACTAAATTTATCGTCAATAAGTTATACCAGGATTCTTAACATTAGTGAATTATTTTCCTGTTTTTAATTTCTATCTTGTCGTTTTTATGTTACATGTGAGTTTATCCGTTTCTTGTTATTAAACTGGAGAAAACAAAAATGAAGATTGCTTAAACATAGAATATAATGATATAATTGTATTTTCAAATCCGGCATAACACACGTCATGCATATTTTGAAAAACTTAATTTTAGTTCTGAATTCAAAGTTTACAAAAAAAGATAACATTGCTATAAGAAAAAAGTATGAAGATACTATGAAACGCTTTTGATATATTACTGCTGTTTGCTAAAGTTGTTAATTCCGTGTCAGTTTGCGTCACTGGGAATATTGTTAACAAAATTGATTGCAATATACGGCTCATTTTATAAATTGCGGTTTCTTCTATTAACTAAATGAAGCAGATATTGAGTTAATGCCGAGGTCTTTATCGTAAAAACAAAATATTAAATGGCCATTGGTTGATCATTAGTCACTTCTCTTTGACACTTTTACGCTGATACTCGATTGTGGTTTTGCTAAATTGGGTAGGCTGCAAGATGGCGCGCCTAGAAACGGCTCCATCGACACGCCCAGCACGTGTGTAAACCAAGAACTGCACTAGATGATTTAAGCTTGGTCTTTGTCAACCGATACAAGTTGCCTTGATTGCTACCGAGAGAAAATATCGCGGCGAAAAGGGACACCCTTGTTTGATGCCAGGCACACATTTTGCAGAAATATAAGAGGTTACACAGATTTCTAGACAGATAAAATCTAATAGAGATCTGATGCTTTATATAATTGTAAAATATAAAAGAGTCATTTAGACGTCATGCTACTGAGTAATGATTTCTGAATATTGCAATGATTGCAAAAGTGTTCACTTTTTTCTTCGTTTTTGCTTTCTTATTTTTTCTTAGCAAATGTTTCCTTATTTAAGCGTGTTTTATTTCAAGTGTGTACTTCGGCCTAATGATAAAAATGTATATGTTTTGGGGTTTTGTTAGCAACTACCCAGAAAAGGTAGCCTTCGCTTAACGATTAATATTCCCAGTTTGAGAAACTCTACAAAATGAACTCAATGGCACTGAAACATAACTAAACAATGAATTATGTAAAACAATAGATATCATGAGACAAGTTACATTTATTTAACACAAATTCAATGTTTTTTATTAACATATCGTTAATTTTGTAAATACAGGTTATGTACAAAGTTAAATTAATCCCTTTATAACTATTATTATTTGAGAAATCACTTGATTCTGCTATAGTCAAAATGTATGTACTGCGCCCCTTAAATAGGATAGAGGTTTGATAATTTCTCATGATAGCATAGATGTGTGAATAAGACAATGTCGAGGAGCCCCAGTTATTCGTATTAAGTACTATATAATATAACTACAGCCAAACTGAAAAACACCACTGTAACACAAACATGAATTATAAAAAGGGCGTTACTGTTAACATATCTAGTGAAGCGTTACACAACTGGAATTAGCTAAAACTTTAAACCAATTTAGATTCTAATTCTTGAATACAAAATAAGGCATTAAAATCTGTGGCACCCTCATAAAGAAGTAGTATTAACTAACTTGTCTTCGCTTAATGCAATTGCTTTATAAGCGGTCACGTAGAAGCCAACTTTCTATTAACACAAGTTCCCGTTTATTTGCGTGGGGTTCATTGACCTTTGACCCCCCAGAATGTTTATCACCCGACCAATCAGACAACGTACCTTGTTGACGCAAAGGTATGTGTCAAATTGTAAA
Source organism: Katharina tunicata (assembly GCA_032466195.1). NCBI lineage: Eukaryota > Metazoa > Mollusca > Polyplacophora > Chitonida > Mopaliidae > Katharina > Katharina tunicata. The sequence goes on along the minus strand of JAVFBZ010147972.1, from coordinate 744 downwards.
TTTCATGCAGGTGCCAAACGAGAACGCCACAAAACAAAAAGTGTGTTGAATTAGTCAGTATAAATATAACATACACGTACTCTATGTATCGGGTGTGACATTTTGTTTTGGAACAAGAAGCGATGTTTTGATATTTTGGGTTTGAAGAAGTCTTGAATATCATAAGTATTAAATTATATTTCTGTGATTACACACCTATCCTTATTCCGGTAAATCCTTAATATAGCGATGTCGAAATGTAAATTTGCAATTCCATTGCATCACGTAGAGGCTTTTGTCATTTATTCAATACCCTATACGAATTCCACAAAAAGCATTTGCAATAAATATGTGCATTATGAAAAACCAGACAGGCGAAAATGGCGTTGGGCAAATTGTCATGTTGAGATTATTTTACAAAATGTATTGATGGTTAAACTTACGTGCGTCAAAATAATGCTCATAAGGAGTGTTTAACACGTAATTGTATTGACTTGTAATAGGGGAATTAAATGCATCATAGGTGGTGTAACGTACTTGCATCTAACAAACAAGTATCAATTTCCTGCTTGTTAAATAGGTTACAAATTGTCCCAATTATTGTTTGACATATTTTAGAAAATGTGCCAAGAAAATTCACAGATACTTTGACTTGGTTTTAAGATTATGAGAGGTTCAAAACACAATTAGTTCAGTTGTCTTTATTTATAGTGGAAGGTATAACATATACATAATATACTCAATTCAACATTTATATAATACTTA
>JAVFBZ010147961.1:0-19848 GCA_032466195.1 Katharina tunicata | reverse complement strand
GGGGGTCGGTTTGTGAAGGTGGGATGGGAATGGGATTTTGAAAGTGTGTTGGGGAATGGGTTATAAAGGTGGATGAGATTAAGAAGGTGAGTTTGGAAAAGTTTGAAAATGGTGATTATTTGATAAATGGAAACTGTTCATAATAGCTGAGAAAGAGAATTCCAACAAATTCATCGGTTTGTTTGATGTGGTATATTATCCTATTATGTCGTAGTGAAGTGTGTAAATAACATTTGAATATTGTATGGCCGCTAATTAATTCAATTTAAGCACCAACATTGTTTATGTCATGGTTTCTAATCTACATGTATTTGTATAAGTTTGTATTACTCTCTACCAAACAACCCAGGCAATAATAAAACCAAGTCCTCAGCCAGCCTAATTAAATTATTGTCCTCTGATCGTGTACCAAAATTTATGAGCCATGCGACTGTTTATGTGAGAAGCATCATTAGCCATGTTTACATCTCCCATGGGATTAAAGCGTAAAACTTAATAGATAACTAACCGATATCTTTGAAAAGATGTAATATTCATCCGTGAAGGATATTAAACGCATTATAAACATGGTCATCAGTTGTTATGACCTACTCACTCCTACACTGGAAACGTGATCAGTGGGTTTATCGCTAATAAGAACAAATAACACATGAAACTGATGATATGTATATAAAACAATTTGTCAATGACGGATATTGGTGTCTAACAAAACAATGTCGTCATATCTTTGCCAATATACAATTGATACAAATAATTATAGGATAAAAGCCTGGCAGGCAATTAATACATTTATCTTTGAACAAATTGACCATGACGAATATTGCACTCTAACAACAGAAGGACGTCAGCTCTTTGCTAATGCTTCTACTATGAAAGCCGAGCATGCAATTAAATAAGTTATGAAGCAAATTGTCAATCACCCATGAAGGACATTGGTCTCTAACATAACAAGGTTTTCATCCTTTTGCCAAAACATTTTTTATTAATACGGCTGAGATAAAAGCAGGGCATGAAATTAATAAATTTATCTACGAAATATAACTTTGTCAATATAAATTGTTTACTAATACCGCCGAAATAAAAACTCAGCATGCAATAAATAAAGCTATGTTTGAAATCGTTTGTTTTGTGCCCATGAAAGATGCTCGGCTGGTGCAAACTATTATGAAGTCATTTTGTAATTTGTTTTTTATTGTACTTCAGATGATAAATCTACTGAGTGTTGATTAATGACCAATTCCATGTCGCAGCACTTTTTCAGATAAACTCGCAGATAGAAGTTTTTCAGTTGATCTCCATTTCGAGTTGTTCTGTCGTTGATCCTCTGTCAAAGTTCAAAAAAGAATCTCATATACTTGGTGGATAGCACGAGACTTAAACGTTAAAATGACACAAATTATCGGCAGTCGATAATTTTTCTCAAAGAGCAACTGCACTCATCAGCACTCGTTTGACAGGTTCACGTTTTAAATAGATCACAAATGAAATTCTGGCTATTTACAGGCTTAAGAGACGCTCACAGAGATCCATAGGTAGTTTGAGACATTCCCACGTACATCTTCCCTACCCAAAAAGCTGTAAGCCGAACTACCAGAATTCTGACAGCAGTTTCGATTATAATGAAGCCTGTCCTCGGATTTGCCCAACTGGTCTAAACACTGATCGGATAATTCCATGAAGACGTATGGAAATCTTTAAGCCTCGCTTCTATTAGCTATGGTATTTATGTGTCTTCGTGTTACTGTGAGTTATATGATTCTGCTAAGCTCTTGTAGCATTGATCTGTAATAGCGTTTGTATTAGCAATAGTATCTATTATCTAAAGTTTAAATACTGTATTATTAAGATACTGTAAATAAGGTTAATATAAATGCTATAACAGATCACTAACAGAGAAACTGAATAGAGAATTATATTACACCTGTGAGTTTGCGTACTACATAAAACGAACAAGTTGGCAAATAGACGCCAGCTTTACTTTGGTGACATATTCTTAGTGTCGCATGACGCATCTATTATGATATGTGTGTTTGTTTACTTTGCTTGGGACAACAAGTGCAAGACGTACTAAAATTAATGAAACAGGCCAAATTGACACGGTTATAATTGTTTAGGTTTCAGTATTTGTTTTTTAATTTCGATAAATAAATTAGTTTGTCCAATATTGGTATTTATATTATTGTTGTTCTTATATTGTTTTATCTTGGGTAAAATTCCCCATTTTGCCTTTTGCTGTGAATTCTTCAAGCTTTTATATTTTAGTACTTTTTATTTGTCTTCCATAGGTTGTCCCAAACAGAGTAAACAAACACACTTTTACCACCTATCGTTATGGATGCTTCCGGCGACAGTACGATGTACGACACGAGGGTAAAGCTCTAGTCTATCAGGGATTAAAAGGACAGTTGTCTGCCAACTCGTTCCTTTTATGTTGTACGCAAACTCACCGGGGTAATATAATTAGAAGTAATTGTTTTGAGAAGAAATATGTAAAATTTGTTCTAAAGTAAAAGATACTTTGTTGTAAATTATTTGTCTTTTACCTAATGGTGAGGTAATGTCAAAGCTACTGTCAAATAAACAAAAATGTTCTAGACAAGACATAATAATAGTTTTCAGCCTTCAAACTATCCTGTTTAAATGACTGCTGTAGCGATGAAGAGAGATATAGACATTTCACTTTAAAACACGCCATTCACGGCTTTATAAGGTGGTGTTTTTTTTGCATGATTTTGAATCACAATAATTTGGTACAATGATTTAATGTACATGCTAATATGTTAAATGTTTGGGTTTCTTAATACTGATCTTATTGGCCCTGAAAAGAGAATGCCAATTTCACAAATAAAAGATCTCAAAGAGATCAGTGTGCAGAATTTATTTAGAGAAAATTGTTTTCGACAAGTTTATTTCTTTATTTACCTATTTAGTTATTTATCAGATAATGTGGTCGATCCGGCGGATAATTATAGAAATACGTCACACACACCTTCGCAACAAATAATAAATTATTCTGTATAGAAATTCGTCAACAATAGCAACCCAAGTTGAAAATGTTGGAAGCGGTCTCGAATATGAAAAACTAGCGGGAAATACTTTTATTTTTTATGTTTTTCTGCAACAATCAGTGAGATCAGCTTTTACGAAACACAAACATTGCATTATTGCATTAAATTAAATTATTGCATGAGATTCCCAATCATGCGTAAAAACGACACAGAGCAAACATTTAAAGAATAAAAAAAGGTTTTTTAAACCGAAATTATTATATTTTTTCCATCGAGACAACGGTCGTTTTAATCCTTAGAATAGAGCATTGTGTGGGGTAAAAATCCATTACTTTTATTTTTTATGTTTTTCTGTAACAACCAATGAGATCAGCTCTTACGAAACACAAACATTGCATTATTGCATTAAATTAAATTATTGCACCAAATCAAGTGAGATTCACAATCATGCGTAAAAGCGACACGGACCAAAAATTTTAAGAATCAAAAAAAGTGTTTTTAAACCGTTATTACTATATCTTTTTCAACGAGACAACGGCCGTATTAATCATTGGAATGGAGCATTGTGTGTGGTAAAATTCCATTACTCTGCCCTGAGCAGGACAACTTTGTTTATTTGTCTGTAACTATGTCACCAGCTAATCATCCTACATCAGGACTGTGTTGTCAAAGTAGGAAAACGTTATGGAGCACTTGATCCTGTCGCCTTTATGATTGTAACGGTGACATTGTAATTGATAATGACCATAAATAAAACAGAGTAAGTGGAAGCCAAGAGTTAAATTGTTTCTGATAACCCCAGAACACTGGTTTAAGCGACTATGGTTTGAATTTCTTTTTAATCTAATTTAAATGGATGGGGTCATCGCTAATGAATTGCCGGTCCGTGTATCTTTTGAGTAACATCTTGAGTATTAATACACCTTTGACACACAACTGTATGTTTTTCTTAACACTTGGCAAAAGGTTTCAAATTGATGATATCATTCTAGAAATTATCTGATTAAATTGTCCAACATTTATAACTAGACAATTCTTTGTATGCCCAATGCATTGCATAAAAGCGTTGAGAAAATCTAAAAATATCTTGTCGATGTCTTGTCTATCACAAATGTGCTGATAGTTTATGGCGAAAATGTCCGTAACCATATCGGTTACCATTTTAAGGCCGATGTTACCGATTGTTCTGGTTTCTATATTTTTTCAATATTTTTCTGCGACATCTTGTGTTCAACGTTGTAGTCCAGCTCAAGAGTATTATACTTATATGACTATTTACATCACCGGTGTATTGTTGACAATCTGGGAGAAACTCCATGTGCAGACACCGGAAAACTTCCGTTAGAATATATATGGTCGACCGGGAGATTCAGTGAATGTGAGTCATCAGCTCAGCGCGCGACAAACTGAGAAACGGCGCGACCATGTGACTGATGAGTAAATGTCGGTAAAGGCGAAAAGTTGAAAGTTGCCTTATGTATCCATTGATAGACGGCTTCCGTTTCTTTATTTAAATGACCTCTATTGATTACGACGATGAGGGAGATAGTGTGTTTTACAATTAACCTTCTGGTACTAAAAGCTCGTATATTTTGCTCCGCCGGCCAAACTGCCTTCCACTGTCACGGCATACCAATAGTTTTACTTCCGCACATTTACCAACATATATGGAGTTCTAGGACAGTGAACCAGAATGAACGTGAAACGTTACCTGTTACGTGTCCTGTGCTCTGGTGCTCTCTGAACTTAAGGACATAGGATGCCGATTTGTTGTGGTGTCCTGTTTTGTTAATATTATGTTAATGTTTTGTCCTGTCTTACAGGTTGCCAGCATCGTTTAAGGTGGTTTACTTCATCGACCAGGCTGAAACGCCGACATATAAGTTAAATAATCTTGAGTGTGGCGTAAAACCACATTAAAACAAACAAATCAAATTCCTCTGACATCTTCCAAGTAAAGGAATGTGTTATTCTTTAAGAACGATGCTAGAGTGACAATAAGTTCAGCGTAACTTGCTCGATTACTGACGCATGTGCGTGGCGTATCTTACATTCTTTCTTTAACTTTGTAGTGCAAGAGGATAATAACGAAAGTCACTTCTTCTGTTAACATACATGTAACACGGCTGCTTATTCGTTGTAAAACGGTTGTTAATACGACAATATAGTGAAGGTCAAACTGAAAATACATCTTTGTGCTGATTTGTTTAATTAGAAGTTAATCCAGAAGTTAATCCATTAACAAGATGGATTAGTTTTCACCTAAGGTACACATGTAGTTATGCCTTTAGTTTCTAAAATTCACAAAGTTTCTTGAGAAGTATTATGACAGTTAAAAAGCACTCAACGTTGGAACGCATTGAGAAGTATGTGATACCATTAAACTGCAGAATGATTGTAACGCATCATGATACAAAGGGAGATTTAATCCTTGTCACTGAAAAGGAGGAATTGCACTACAGATTATCGGAAAGACCCATCAAACAATATCAGCATGCAAAAACTACGAGACACTACAGGACACTGGAATATTAATATCGGTATATCGTTATATGTAAAAGAGCTGTATTTGCGTAATAAAACCCACGACAGTAAATACATAAAACATAATAACTTATCCAAGCTTTCGGAAGGAACTTATTCCATTGTCCAGGTAAATGACAATCTCTATTCCAACCAAACATTTCAAACGTGTAAACAATCAATAATATTCAACACATTCAGGCACGTGACTTCATGGAGATAGCGGATCTGCCAACGTCATTTTCGGTGGCAAACTGGGCGGGGACGTAGAGATCACGGTCCAACATAAAAGTGTCATTCCGATCACTTTGCTCGTCTTTACAGCGGTTGCGAAGCTACACTCCACATCTGAGCCTACATTGGAACTAATGGACATATCTTGCTTTAAACCAGAAAATAGTAGACCCATTTGAAATACTGCTTCCTATCAATAATGTGTTTAGGTCTGTTTTAACAGGGTTTTATTACTTTTTTCAACATAACTCCTTCCCGCCTGTGTGTTTATGTCTACTTGTGTATTTGTAGCTATCCCAGCACATTATTGATGTAACTGGCTGTGGCTGTTAATTTTCATTGGTACAACATTTGAAATCGCTATATAAGACTGTTTCTCTACTATTGACTTGCCTGGTGGAACATTGCAGCATTACGTGCCACAGCCTAGAATTATTTTGACTATTCCAAATTGTGTGGAATTGTAACCTGACAGTTGTGAGTAAGGTCAGTTTTTGTTTAAGGAACATTTATATATATTTGATAAATGTTGTGAGTAAAACACTCTACTTGCGATGGAAGCGGGCCTTGCTGGATAGGACAAACGCTCCACTAACTTAATATCAACACTTGGGATTAAACCTATGTAAGATCCCGAAGTGTCAAAATTCTACTTAGTGTTAAATCGGTGGTGCATATATTCGTTTGTTATGTTAGGTAAAATTGTAACCGTTAACATTTCTACAAAGAAGATTTTATTAAAACTGTTTCGAAGCAGCTTCGACGTTTTCTTAATGACTATTTTTTCCAGCATGTGACTAAAGGGCCTAAAGCCAGATTACTCTTAATTGTTTCCAAAGTGCAAGAAGTACGTACTACCAATCTTCAATCTAGTAGCTGTTGGTATTCTCAATGAACCTAATTCCTGAATTTTGTTTTACTTTTTGTATCGGGTGAATACAAATATTTAAAGAAGGCGACGGAGGATCTTGTCTCCTATTATGTTTTTTCTGTATCTTGATGACCTTGACAATGCTCTCTCTACTAACGTTGGGTGTAACATCGCGGGAACTCTGTTTAATCATTTATTATACACGGATGATCTCTGTCTTATATGCCCATCAGCCAAATCATTGCAGCGGCTATTAGACACGTGTTCGAAATTTTCTGAATCTCACGATATTAAGTAAAATTGTAAAAAGGCCGTATGTATGTTAGTTACCCCAAAGAGATACAAAGACTTCCATCCGCCTTGTGTTTAACTCTTTGGAGAACCCCTAAACTTTGTTCACTCATATGTATATATTGGACATACAATTGAGCAAGATTTGTCAGATAATGCTGATATAGAAATCCAAAAAAGAAAACTTTGTATGCGAGCAAATATTATTCTGCGGAAGTTTAAGAACTGTTCGCCCATTGTAAAGAAAACATTATTTATTGCATATTGTTCAAATATTTATTGTTGTCAGCTTTGGGAGACCTATACGAATGTATGCATGAACAAGCTTAAAGTTACCTACCACAATTCATTTCGGTTGCTTATGAATCTTTCATATAGGTGCAGTGCTAGCGGCATGTTTGCACTATATAATGTGATATCATTTGATGCTCTGCTACGAAAACATATTTACTCGTTTATGACGAGAATAGAAAAGAACGAAAACTTGCTTTTACTCAAATTAAGAACATCGGATTTATTTATCTCCTCTCCGCTGTTTAATGGTTGGCGCCAAAGTTTATATGCCAAATAACCTTTTTACACTGTTTATATTTATAGTGCATAGCACCTACTTTCCTCATACATAATTGTATGCATACTAATTTTGTATATGGACCTATATTGAGTCTGAAATAAAATAAATACTAATAATAATAATATCCTAAATGGTCAGTAAAAATGCTATCATAAGCTAGCTAATAAAACAACCGTCCCACTTGTTTCCTTGCTTAACGTACTAATGTAAATTCCCCTCCGTACTTCGCCTTTTAAACATCAACATTTACTACCCCTCCGCAAAACACTTTCTCAGCAAGAATCTGTTGAATATCAGGGAATGTTGGTAGTGAATGTCCGCCATCGATAGTCCAGCTAACTAACCTTCCATTTTACTCCGAATGTCGTGCGATTGATTCCCGAAAGGGTCTCAGTCTGCTGTAAAAAGACACTTTTAAAATGACACAAAATATATTTAATGGAGCTCTTACTGTTTGTTAAATGTGAAACCATCTAAGAGATTAAGATAATTAAATATAATTTAAGGAAAAGTAAATTATATTTAATTTGTTTGAAGTGCAGAATATATGTAGCTTTTATGGTTTGTTAAATGTGAAGCCAAAGGGATTAAGATAAAACAGTATAATTTAAGGAAAGTAAATTATTTTAATTAGTTTGAAGTGAAGTATATATACAGCTTTTATTGTATATTTCAGAAACTTTTGTCTTTAATTCAGTGTCTTGTCTACGATTGAGGATTAGGCTTTTCGACGGCCGAAGACACGGACTGATTCGTATACCATTATATATAATATAGGTATGCTTCTATTTCTTGCCGCTCCTTATACGCCTCAAAAGTAATGGTACTGTTTGCTTAACGTTGTCTTTTAGTGTAAAAGTAAAACATTTGAGTGAATTGAATAAAAATGATTACGCAATCTAACAGCGATATCAATTGAGGTCTATTTAGCTATTTCGGTTTGGTCAGGTCGTAGCTAGACAGGTCATAATATCAGGCAGAGTAACGTGTTCTTCGGGCTACATCAACATGTTGTGACTAACATTGTACTGTGCCTTGATATACTGATATTCATTTACTAAAATGTATTCATGAAAATGACATCGGACAACACAAAGCTCCTGTGATACGTGTCATTGTCACTTGCATCATTACCAAATCGATTAGGCGTCAATAGCTCTGATAATATTTACTAAATGGAGCGTAGTATATTACAGCAAAATCTACGTAAATCCTTTCTTGTGACTAAAGCACGGAATCCCATGTGAAATGATTCAATTCCAATACATCATGCTGTATAAACTTCCCCATTGGATTTTACAAAAATATATATGTCGCATAATAGGAAAAGGTTAGCCTATTTGACTTTTTAGAGATACTTTTTCTATTTGGTTGGTTTTCTTATGAAGCTCATGAATAATAAACATTTAGAAGGAATTATGGACAAACATATAGCTCAATAAGATGTGCTGATCTTAGTGTTTTGTTGGAGTAACAGGGACTTTTTCCTGACAAGTGTGTGTATATATTGTCATAAAAAGGCAGGTTGGTTTTTGTTGTCCAGGAGGAATTGACACAGTTCAAATAACTATTGTCTTAACCATTAGATTTCACGTTTTGTTATATATTATTCTAGACTATTATTTTAAAGGGTATAGAATAAAATCAAGTAACAAATAACAACAATGAAAGTTTACAAGTGTCAGTGGTTTGTTTTAAAACTCAAGTTTTAACAACACCGTGACCGTACACTTTACTAACCCAACCTAATTCCCAGTTTGAATTTCCCCTTCTTTATCTTCTTCATCAGTGGGATGAAATACATTTTATGTAACATGTTACAGTAACATATATCTACTCTAGGGCGCGATGTTTTTTTCTTTTCATATGTCACATTTTAATTATAGTCTAACCAGAAATGCTACTGTATGCAGTTTGGCTTATTCAGACTTTTAAAAATAATTTTGATTGCCTCTAGATCCTAGTTCACTGTGCGTAATAATTGATTGCAAAGAAATGCTCACGTTTGCATTTAGTGTTAAAGTAACAATGTTATATCAATAAAATATAAATAGTAAAGTGATCAAACATTGATTAATAGGGGCATGTTCAACCGTTTAACTTTATTTAAACCATCCCGTGACGTCAACCCATGCATCAAGTGTGGGTTAGTTTAAAAAAAAAAACACAAGTGCTTGACCGCACATTTCATCCATCACATATCCTGCGCAACTGGGTATGAAGATTATGAACATTGCGTGAAAGACGAGACTATGACCGTGCATTCACGCTTCTTTTTTGAAAAATAGACTTATTGCTGCACAAAGGAAAAGGTGAGATAGTGTCGATATGCGCAATCGTACCAATGATTTTAATTGATAGTTTTGCTGCTTGTTCGCATTGGGGTGGTTTTTCCTCTGCCAATGGAGCATTCAAACGGCTTTCATATAAACTTTGGGACTGAAATATGACACGTCGAATTTTAAGCCAGTGTGAATGAGAAGTTGATCAACACCAATCATCTAAAGGTGTTCACACTGCGAGTTATTTAGTACTTCTTAAATAGTTAAACGTCACCCATATAATTATTGTTGTTTCTGTTTTTTTTTCTCCAAGAGATGATACCTGTAGTTCTAGAGGTAGGTATCCCTGATTACCAGTATAAATTGCATTGAGTTGATCAGAAGCCTACGAAAACCCAACGGTTCGAAATAATAGACTTCGGTCACAAGACCGTGGTGGTAAAAAAAAGCTTCCTTGCTGAATACTTCAAGACTATTGTCGTTGTTCATAATAAAGCTAAGAGTCTCTATGGGCTATTTAGAATCACCAAAAGTTGATTTGGATAAAACAAGTAATGGGTTTTTCCAAATTAGAGGTGGGTGGTTTGTTTGAAGTCTCCGATTTTTTGCTATTTCCTGTTCATGTACTTTGGTGTCTTCTGTGCTGCCAGCGTCTTTTATGGTGGTTTTCTTAATCAAAGTTTTGTTTTTAGCAAAACAATATCAGAATTTTTGGTGGATCTACTGAAGCTATCTCCTGTCAGGAAGACTGATTGTACGATGAGAACTAATTTTTGGAACTAGTCAATTTGAAACAGTGCGCTGAGGTCAACGATAATAAAGTATATACACATTTATTCCATTGTAGATAACAACACATTATCCGCAGGTAAAATTTCAGCACTGGGCCTAGAAAATATATGAAGAAAATACATGAAGGCGGCCAATCAATAACGAGTACGTATATATAGTGGACTTTGAGCTCTGAAAGTAAACTCACAGAATATGTCAATAAAAGGATTTGCTTCTAGAATGTACCCTAACTGTATGAAGAGAAGAGAAATATGTCCCACACAAACCAGACTATAACTCAAATGCCAACATCGATTTACAAACGAGAATCAGATGGCATCAATGTCGTTAATTGTATGTTTAGACAAATTAATTTTTTTCTCAAGCAGATATCGTCTAGATGGCAGCTCTATAGGCCTACTCCTCCACCAGGGTTTTTTTCTGCTTGCAACACACAAATAAACTTTCAGCCCATACTTGAAACATCATCTTTAATATATTTGATATTTCCTCTATCGGATCCAGTAAATTCATTCTTCAAATCTCCTAAATAATCCCATAGAAAAATGTTTCACACGTACGAATTAATTTATAAAGTTTTAAAATGCATTGACGGGCATTGCTTCGGTTTTGCACAGATTTACGCCTTTGTCGATCCATCGCTCGATGTTTTCTTTCTTAGAGAAATGGTTTACGAAAACACCAAAAGCTTGCAGGCTTACTTTTTTCGTAAATAAAACAAAATCAAATAATAATAAAAATACTTAACCCGGAATAAACCATAGCAAAAACCTTGCTCGTATCAGCTAAACTACCTACATTACTACAATGATACAATTCGGTTGTTCTACTGTGAGCCTCTGTAGGTAAGTCTGTTAGAGCTCTTGGCTGACGAAGATGAGATGTGTTATATTTAACCGATTTAACATTATAAAAACATTATAAAAACACTTTCTTTGTGACATTATGGAATTAAACCTGGGTTATCTTTTGGACACGCCTGGGATCTATTCCATGCCTAGCCCTATACAATCCAAACTCTTAAGTTGAGCAAGCATCTTATCACTGCTCATTGGTTAGTGTGACATCAAACAGAAGAACAAACCCATTTTTCTGTTTATATTTTTGACCAGAAATGAAAATGATGATTATTTTATAAATGGAAACTGTCTATAATAGCTGAGAAAAGAGAATTCCAACAAATTAATCGGTTCGTTTGATGTTATAGTCAAGTGTGTTAGTAACATTTTAATATTGACATGGCCTATAATTAATTCAATTTGTATCAATCTCTGCGAAACAATCCTCCGCCAGATTAAGTATATTATTGTCCTCTGATCGTGTACCAAAATTTATGAGCCATGCGACTGTTTATGTGAGAAGCATCATTAGCCATGTTTACATCTCCCATGGGATTAAAGCTTAACAACTTTATATACATCTAACCGATATATATATGAAATATGTGTAATTCACCAGTGAAGGATATTAAACGCATTATAGACATGGTCATATGTTTTTATGACCTACTCACTCATACACTGTAATTGTGATCAGTTAGTTTATCGCTAACAATAACAAATAACTCATGAAACTGATGATATGGATATAAAACAATTTGTCAATGACGGATATTGGTCTCCAACAAAACAAGGTAGAAGATCTGTGCCAATATACAATTGATACAAATACTAAAAGGATAAAATCCTGGCAGACAATTTATACATTTATCTCTGAAATAACTTGCCATTCGTTCATGACGAATATTGAACTGTATCAATACAAAGTCGTCAGCCCTTTGTCAAAATACATTTATTATTAATGCTTGTACTATAATAGCTGAACATGCAATTAATAAAGTTATCTATGAAGCATTTTGTCTATCACCCATAAAGGACATTGGTATCTAACATAACAAGGTCTTTATTACTTTGTCAATTTAAATTACTTATTAATACGGCTGAGATAAAAGCCTAGCATGCAATTATTAAATTTATCTACGAAACACTTTGTCAACATTGGTCTCTAATATACCATATGGTTCATCTCATTGCCAATATATATTGTCTACTAATACGGCTGTGATAAATGCTCAATATGCAGTTAATAAAGCTATGTTTCAATCGTTTGTTTTGCGCCCATGAAAGATGCTCAGCTGGTGCAAAAAAATATGTAGTCATTTTTTTTTTTTTTAATTATACTTGATATGATAAATGTATTTAGTGCTGATTAATGACAAATTCCATGACGCAGCACTTTTTCAGATAAACTTGCAGATATAAGTTTTTTAGTTGATCTTCATTTCGACTTGTTCTGTCGTTGATTTTCTGTCAAAGTTCAAAAATAATCCCATATACTTGATGAATAGCACGAGACTGACATTTTACACAAATTATCGGCAGTCGATATTTTTTCTTCAAGTGCAACTGCACTCATCGGTACTCGTTTGACAAGTTCATAGATTAAAGAGAAGCTCACAGAAATCAATAAGTAGTTTGAGACATTCCCACGTACATCTTCCGTATCCAAAAAGCTGTAGGCTAGGCTACTAAAATTCTGACAGCAGTTCGGGGCCCGAGGTTATAAAAGTCCTTGAGTCTACTCAAGGACTGATTCTGCACTCAAGCTTTTATAACCTCGGCCCCAGATTATAATGAAGCCTACCCTCGGATTTGCCCAACTGGTCTAAACACTGATGGAATAATTCCATGAAGACGTATGGAAATATTTAAGCCTCGCCTCTAGTAGCTATGATATTATTGTGTCTTCGTGTTAGTGCGAGTTATATGATTCTGCTAAGCTCCTGTGTCATTGATCGGTAATAGCGTTTGTATCAACAATACTATATTTTATATAAAGTTAAAATACTGTAGTATTAAGATACTGTAAATAAGGCTAATATAAATGCTATGACAGATCACTAACAGAGAAACTGAATTAAGAATTCTATTACACCTGTGAGTTTGCGTACTACATAAAAAGAACGAGTTGGCAGAATGCGATTGCAACTGTTGTAAATTCCCAACAGACACCAGCTTTACTTTGGTGACATATTCGTACTGTAGCATGACCCATCTATTATGATATGTGTGTTTGTTTACTTTGCTTGGGACAACGCTCGCAAGACGTAAGAAAATTACTGAAACGGGCCAAATTGACACGGTTATAATTGTTCAGGTTTCAGTATTTGTTTTTTAATTTCGATAAATAAATAAGGTTGTCCAATATTGTTTTTTATTATTGTTTTTCTTAAATTGTTTTATCTTGGTTAAAATTCCCCATTTTGTCTTTTGCTATGAATTCTTCAAGCTGTTACATGTTAGTGCTTTTAATTTGTCTTCCGCAGGTTGTCCCAAGCAAAGTAAACAAACACACTTATACCACCTATCGTAATACATGCTTCCTGCTAAGAAGGACGACATGAGGGTAAAGCTCTAGTCTATCAGGGATTAAAAGGACAGTTGTCTGCCAACTTGTTCCTTTTATGTTGTACGCAAGATCACAGGGGTGATATAATTAGAATTAATTGTTTGAGAAAAGTAAAAGATACTTTGTTGTAAATTATTTGTCTGTTTCAGAATGGTGAGATGATATCAAAGCTACTGTCAAATAAACAAAAAAGGTCTAGACCAGGAGGATAATAGTTTTCATCCTTCACACTATCCTGTTTAAATGACTATTGTAGCAATGAAGAGAGATATAGACATCTGACTTTTAAATATGCCATTCACGGCTTTAGAAGGTGGATGTTTTTTTGCATGATTTTGAATCACAATAATTTGGTACAATGATTTAATGGTAGGTTGTTTCTTATTGTCCAGGAGGCCGGCTTAAAGTGCAAATATAGCGATTACTATAAAATGATGTACATTATAGTAGATATATCACATTTACAAAACTAACGGATGCGACCAGTATCTATTATTTCAAAGAAAAGGATTGTTCATGAATATCTAGCTATGGCATTCGCAATTGTGTACAGTTCTAACTGGTGCCGATAAAGTAAACAATAAACTTGAATTTAGTTTTATATAGTTTCGTTAATGGATCTATTCACTTAATTCATTAAGATCCTTGTGTCAATATTGTCTGCAGTGTCTCTCTAGCAGATTGACAGTTTTTTGTTGAATACGTTTCTGTCAAGTCCAACTGATTAAAGTTGCAAAACACGATACGCGAAGGTATGTTGAGGTATAAGTACTAACTTGTTAAATAGTTAGCAAGAACAACAGCTTTATAGACGAGGCTTTAAAACCTTGTCTGTTCCTAACAAACTAAATTCGGCTTCATCTGGTTTGATTGTCTGCAGAGTGGAGTAGTGCTTAAGGCCCTGCTCCAAAAACATTAACTCTTACACTTCAATGACTATTAACCTAACGTTAGACATCGCTTAACGAAACATTACTTTCTTTAATTATATCATCCTTGACGTGTTTTGTTACTACATAAAACTAATGAATTAGAACTGTTCAAACAACCATCTTCTAAAACATTAGATTTCACGTGCACATTTTTGTAAAGTTTTGTTTTACTTCTTCAAGTCAATTATTTTAATGAGTATAAAAGTATATAAAGTCAATAACTCAGACGACACAAAATAACAACAGGTGAAGTTTTTAATCGACTATACTTCCATTCTTCTAGCCCTCTACATACATTGCTGACGATAAATCAGTTAAAAATATCCAGATATCCGCTATTTTCCCCACGTGTCTGCAAATGTTGGTGGCTTGTTTCGAAACAAGTTTCAGAAACAACACGCTGACCGAAAAGGTTATAAAAGCACCCTATATCTCAGTTTGAATATCATCCTCTTCGCAGCTCGGATGAAATAAATTTTTGAGTAAGATATTACAGAACAATTTTCGGTTTAAGGGCGCGAGGTCAATTGTGTTTTTCCCGTTCAAATCTCTACTTTAAGAATACTTTACCCATTAGTATTACTGTATGTAGTTTAGTCCATACAGACTTATTCCAAATATTTTCGACTGCCTCTACATTCACTGTGCGTAATAGGGGTGACTATTGCCTCTTAGTTGACTATTGGAATTGTATTGTAATAGTCCACAACACTATTGCGATACTAATGCAACAATTATGACACTATTGCTATAATAATGAGGTAGGATTTTGTTCTAATTAAGCAAAGAATATGTACCACAAATCTTCAAAATATCCATAAATGCTGTGGACTGTCAGTCAGTATCTAAGTAAATATCAATACCCCGAAGTACAGTTAATTAATAGGATTATCAAACTTTGTGTAGGTTATCCATAGTCTAAAAACGGTCCAAATGAATGTATTGAAGACAAAAAATGGCATACAATGACATGTATCTGTGGAAGTAGGTCAACTATTGAAACTATCGATAGCTGTTAACCTTGTGCAGTAGACTATTGCATAACCAACAAAACTATTTATATTAGATACTGCGGCAGCAACTATTGCTATACATTGGTATTTGGATTTATTGTTACACCCAGGGGCGTAATGTCTTCGTCTTCGTCTTGGATTAAGAACCAGAACCTAACCAAACAAATGAACGTGTTTTCATGGAGTGTCAAAACCAAACACCAATGTACCTGTTGGTGGATCTGTTTAGGCCATCTCCGGTCAGGAAGATTGATAGCATGATGAGTCCCATTTTTTTCGATTTGAAGTAACAATCAATTAGACAAGTACGCTCTTGTCTAGATAACAAAATATTCCCCGCAGGTAAAATTGCAGCAGTGGGACTAGAAATATATGACGAAAACTTACCAATCAATATCGACCAAGTATATATTGATGAGGACTTTGAGCTCTAAAAACTAACCTCACAAAATATGTCAATAACAGGATTTGCTCTTAGAATACACCCTCAACAGTATAAACAGAAGAGATATATGAAAAAAAAAGATTACAACTCAAATGTCAACATCGATGTACAGAGAAGAATTTGGTGGTATCAATGTCGATAATTGTACGATCAGACAAATTGAGTGTTTTTCAACAAGTGGTAGCGAACTTATTCAGTACAATCAATTACCAGATAGCGTCTAGATGGCCGGTCTATAGGCCTACTCACCTGCCAAGGTGTGTTTCTGTCTCTATCACGCAAGAAACCTTCAGCCTGTTATGGAAACAGCATCTTTAATATAAAATATTTCGTCTATCGCATCCAGTAAATTCATTCTTCCAGTCTCGTAAATAATCCTAAGAGAAATCCTAATCCTACACATACGCCTTATTTATCAAATGTTTAAAGTGCATTAACGGATATCGCATCAATTTTGGACAGGCATAACGAGTTGAGGGGTTGGTTGTTGACCTGGATACATGGTAACAAGAATTTAAAGCCGGCATACATTTGCAGATTTTATGATCGGTAAAGAGTCTATTATTTACCTTTAAAAGCATACAGTTATGTTATTTTGTTTGTTTGGTGTTTAACGTCATACTCACAGTTTATTTCACTTGCATGACGAATTCCATTTTCGGGATAGAATTCACTTAAACCATCCCTCGCTCTTCGCAAAATGCTTGTATACATTCAAGGCCTGCAGGCTTTGCGATACAGTGAATAAGTTGAGCAGCCCAAAGCTAGACCGACTAAGGCACGGTGCGGTTGTACCATGTTTAAAGCATAGTAACCAAATGTTTACAATCTATCAAGGTGTAAGATTATAAAATTGGTTCGGGTTTTTGGAAATTTAATTCTGCTCTGTTATTAGACTCTTCATTTCTTGACTGTGTACACTTGCTTGTTGCCTCCTCAATGTATAATCAACCCTTGGTTTCTTTACAGTGGTGGGATGATTTAAAGTGTAATATCAAAAAATTATGTATTAAGTTTGGCAAAAGCAAACATGCTAAGAAAAAATAGAAGTTTTGTCTATTCAAAAGAAGTATAGAGTTCTACAAAGGTGCGAAGTTAAAGATCCTGGAATTGAACAGATAAATGCCCTTAAAAAGCAACTAAAAGAACTCCAAACAAATGTGTTTTACGGTGTTAAAGTACGATCAAAAGCTAAACTGTTAGAGAATCAGGAGAAACCTTCCAAATATTTTTTCAAACGGGAACATTTCGGGGCCCAGAAAAAGTTCTTTCCTGGTTAGAAACATATTCAGGTCCCGTAACCACCCAATGTGAAATTATAAAGGAGTGTCGTTTGTTCTATTCTAATTTGTTATCTGCTTAGCCTATAGATAATGATTTATGTATTGAGATTTTAAACGATCTACCTCTTTTGGATGAGTAAAGCTCTTCTTCGTGCGATGGGCTAATTACTAAAGAAGATACATGAAATGATTTAACGTCAATGAAAAATGATGAGACTCCCAGGAAAGATGGGTTGAGAAAAGGGTTTTGTATTTTGTTTCCCCAATACTCTCAGATATTTTAGTTGATGTGATAAATTTATCTTATGACTGTTTTTCCTTGTCTAATTCTCAACGCTTAGGCTATATAACACTTTTATGTAAAGACAATTCTCAATCTGATAATCTTAAGTTTTAGCGTCCAATTTCCTTATTAAATGTTGATTGTAAGATTATTTCAAAGGTATTATCCATTCTTTTACAGAAGGTATTACATTTAGTAATTCGACCAAACTTGTTCTATCCAAGGTCGATCTCTTTTCGATAACGTTCATCTCTTACGTTCTATCTGTAATTACGTTGACCAGAAAAATGTACCGGTTGCTTTTATTTCATTTGATCAGGAAAAGGCTTTTGATCGCGTTCATCATGATTTTATGTTTAGAGCTGTGCGTTCTTATGGTTTTGGGGACTCTTCTATAGATGGGTAAGTTTGCTATATTTAAATATTTCCAGCTCGGTTATTGTTAATGGTTTTATTAGTGACTTGTTTTCAGTTACCCGCAGTGTACGCCAAGGCTGTGGGTTATCCCCTCTGTTATACGTGTTATGTTTAGAACCATTTGCTATACGGTTTAGATCATCTCCGTATATCTTAGGTCTCACCCTGCCTGGTTCATCAGAACCGACTAAAACTTCTTTGCACGCAGACGATGCTACATGCTTCTGCAGCGACACAAGGTCTATACCTCATCTGTTAGATATTTGTAAATTATATTCTAGGGCTTCTGGCTCAAAACTTAATTTATTAAAAACAAAAGCTCTGTGGCTCGGTAAATGGAA
This sequence comes from Katharina tunicata, assembly GCA_032466195.1. NCBI lineage: Eukaryota > Metazoa > Mollusca > Polyplacophora > Chitonida > Mopaliidae > Katharina > Katharina tunicata. Next base: position 1,151 of record JAVFBZ010147961.1, on the reverse strand, counting down.
GACAAGGTCGGATCACCCTTTCATCATTTCTTGGCCAAAAATTTGTAAAATTGTTGGAGTATGCTTTGGATATGGAGACATGTGTTCCGCAAATGTTGATCTTATTTTGATAAGTTTGTTAATGCACTGAATTTATGGCAATCAAGGTCCTTATCTTTGTGGGTATACGGTAAAAGTTTGGTTATAAAGACTTTAGCAGTCCCTAAACTTATTTATGTTTGCTCTGTTATCAATATTTCATTTTATATTTTACAGCGGTTTGAAAGAGAGATTTTTGCTTTTCTGTGGGAAAACCGTAATTTCGATCCAATACAACGACCAGTAACATATAATTCTTTTTCTCATGGTGGTTTGTCGATTGTTCACTTAAAAACTAAGTTAGTGGCGTTAAGATTGTATCACATATATAAGTTAATTAATTTTTCTGCGGCCAAATGAGTTCATTTGGTTAAATACTGGATTGGTTTTAGTTTGCGAAATCACACACCTGATTTTCTTAATAACCTAATGCCTCATTCAGATTTTGTTCCTCCTTTTTATAGAGAATGTATTATCTGTTACCACAAATTGTGTAAGCTGTATCCTGATTTTGATTGGCATCAACCTGTTTCTTGTAACTATTTTTACAAATTGGTAATTCCTCATGTTTGTTTACGCCCACGGGCTATTGCCTTATATCATGCTGTTAATTTGAAAACAACTTGGTTTAATATCTTAAATGATTTTATTGATCCCTGTACGAGAGATATTTCATGGAAAATCTCTCATAATATCTTACCGACAAATTATCTTCTGTTTTCCTGTAAATTTTCTAATGATATGTTTTGCCCACTGTGTTTAAAAAAAGAAACAGTCCAGCATTTACTGTTTCAATGTCAGTTTTGTCAGCCCTTACGGCGCATTGTTTTTCCTTGGTTACATAAGATTTCTCTCTGTCCATCCATAATGTGAAGCATGTGAGGGCGCAGAATTTCATCCCGATAGCGTACGGCTGCCAGGTTGCCTTGTACAAGCACCAGTTCATTTCTGCCTGTGTAGGAGATGGCTCCCCACATCATGACACTGCCTCCACCTAATCTGTCAACTTGGGCGACGCAGTTGTTGGCAAAACGTTCATTGTGGCGCCTGTATACGCGTTGTCGTCCATCATG